>JADLZL010003671.1:0-81574 GCA_015844335.1 Chrysopogon serrulatus | reverse complement strand
TTATTCATGCCTAAAGGTGATTCTACACCTAACAAAGTCAAACAGCCTAAGGAAACAGTTCTGTCCAGAATTGGACCGATTCTGTCCCTGAGTTGAGCATGCTCATAACCAGGGCCATAGGTCACCAAAATTAGTGATACAAGACATTTTGAAAAGCTTATGAAAATCACTATAACTTTCTAGTTATCATCAGAAGGTGATTCACAAGCTAACTAAGTCAAACAAGCTAATTTTTCAAGACTGCATAGACAATGAACAGAATTTAATTTGGCAATTTGTGCAATCTATAATTCCTTATCTTGTTGTCCAAAAATCATGAAAGTTTGGGACAAACTAGATATGGAAATTCTCTACAACTTTTGTATTCAAGCCAAATACAGAAAACTTCATTTTAAAATGTAAACATCTACTGAACAAAACTTACACCTGCTGTCATTTCAGCAAGCGAGTGTGGTTTAGTTCATTACTTGACCATAAACAAGAGCAAGCATAAACTTGGATCATAAACCTCTATAAACATAGCTATATCCCACTGGATAAAGATAAACATATGAACACGTTAGCATTTAAGGTAAGCTATTTAATTAAGTATTGCACCAATTATCATGACAAGATGACAAGGGATATCAAGCATAATCTCAATCAAGATAACCCAGGTTAAGCTATTACCAGACAATCATATACACAAACTTATTCACTTAGCATTAAAGGACATTACAGGCAGGTAGAAGTTTGCATAAGCAACACAAGTCTATTAATTAATAAATCATTAAGAGAGCAGGTATGCATGTTACCCAAAAGATTAAAGTAGTATTACTATGCCTCAGTCATCATTACATACAAAAGGGTAAATACATAAAAGATATATATATGCATCATTAACTACTATTAACTTAGCTACTACTACTACTGAGTAGAACTAAATATGAAAACACATTAATCATTTCAGACATAATTATAGTAAGTGGATGCTTATCCCCATCCTTATTTGTTAATCAAACTTTTAAATAGAAAACATGCCTAGCATATGTAGAGGATGATAAGCCAACCATTAGGTGTGTTGTTACTATTTTCAAACAGCACTCAATCTATTTAATCCATGGCAACAAAAGAGTAAAACATGAACTCATATGCATACATAAGCTAATGAAACACTTAATTAAGCTTTATAGTTATTCTTCTACATGTAGACGGTATGCATATTAACTAAATTGGACCAGCACTTATGATGCCAAGGAAGAGCTGGGTTTTAGTGTCCCAAGGGTTTCAAATAAATTCAAAACACACACAAATCATGGAAGCATTTATTAATTATGAAAGACATTTTCCTTTTTATTAATATGGTGATTAAGAACACACTAGGAGGAACATGCCATTGCCATGAAACATCAAAAGTTGAGTGTTTCATGGTCTTCAATTAAATTCTAAAAACTCATTCAAGTCATTTCATGATTGTTTATATATATATATATATATATATATATATATATATATATATATATATATATATATATATATATATAGGAAAAAGTCTACTTCACCCCCCCAACTATGGGGATGGACTACATAACCCCCAACTATGAAACGCTTGATGCGATTTACCCCCTGAACTTTCTAAAACCGTCTATTTTACCCCCCAGGAAGTTTTTCAAAGGCGGTATTGCTACAGTAACCGGGGTTTTGCTACAGTAACCCCGGGGATTGCTACAGTACCCAGCGGTTTGCCTTTTTCTTTTTTATTTATTTCGGCTGAATTTTTGAAAAATCATAATAAATCATAGAAAAATCATAAAATAGAAAATCTAATTTTGTTGAACTCCACATGAGTAGATCTACACAGTGAACATATAATATGGTATACTTTAGTATAAAATTTTTGCTAGTATACCATATTATATGTTCACATAAATAGAAAAGAAAAAAACTAGCAAAAATTTTGTACTAAAGTATACCATATTATATGTTCACTGTGTAGATCTACTCATGTAGGGCCCAATAAAATTGAATTTTCTATTTTATGATTTTTCTGTGATTTATTATGATTTTTCAAAAATTCAGCCGAAATAAATAAAAAAAGAAAAAGACAAACCGCCGGCCACTGTAGCAATCCCCGGGGTTACTGTAGCAAAACCCAGGTTACTGTGCAATACCGCCGTTGAAAACCGCCTGGGGGGTAAAAATAGACGGTTTTGAAAAGTTCAGGGGGTAAATCAGACCGTTTCATAGTTTGGGGGGTTATGTAGTCCACCCCCATAGTTGGGGGGGTGAAGTAGACTTTTACCTATATATATATATATATGCACACTTATATGCTTTAGCAAGCAAAACATAAAATAACAAGTCATCTATCATCCAATTGAAGCATTTTAGAAATAGATAGTAACTCATGATATCAAAACCGTAAAAGTATGTAATTAAGATGTTCAAATACATACATGTATTTGACCCAAGATGCTTCTTTTCCATTTATTAATAAATATAGAAATAATGATTTTATTAAACATTCTCAAATTCATCCCAAACTTTTTGTGCAGGTTGGGATTATCATGAAATAGTTGCAAAACAAGTTTCATAATTTTTGGATAGTTGTATTGACCTAGAAAAATCATGGAATAGACATTTATTAATTAAAAGGTGTAATTTTAACGCATGTCAAAACTATCAAACATGGTAAAGTTATATTTTTCCATGATAGATAATCTCACAAAGAACACACACATATTTATTTTATATTTTTTAGAGCTATAAATACTTAGTTATGAAAGAAATAAGAAATCATCATTTTAATATTTTCTGAAAAAGGAAAAACCTTCACCCTTTCTTCTTCCTCGGTGCAGAACAGAGCTGGGCAGTTGCCAGTAGTTGGCCAGGCCTTGGCCGGCGGTGGCCAGACAGCGGCGAGCGATGGCAGCGGGCTCAGACAGGCTTTAGGGCAGGGCGAACTCGCCGATGTGTTTAGCTCGGTCGGAGGTGGTCGGGGATGGCCTGACAGCGAGCACCTACGGCGGTAATGGCTAAGGTAGTGGCAGCAAGCCGTCCGGCGCCGGCAGCAGGGCATCGCACGGTGGCTGCGCGGGTTTGGGGCATCCAGTGGCCACGGGCGAGCAAGGTGGCGCCCTTAACTTGGTTGGAGAGGGCTTGCGGCGCCATGGCCATGGTGGCAGGGAACTCGGCGGCGTTTCTGCCGGACTCAAGGAAGAAAGGTGGCGCAGTGGCGATTCCGATGGCGATTGGCCGCGCGGGCAGGTCTAAGAGAAGTGCAAAAAGATGGCGAAGCCAGGTGAGCGAGCAATTTTCGCTGTGGGCGAGCATGGAGCATGAATTTCACCGGCGGCATGGAGGTGCACGGCGGCGGCGGAAGAAAGAAAAAGATGACGCCGGCGTTCTGGTGCTTAAAAAGGAAAGGGCGACGTCACCAGCACTGCTAGCGCCTTTGCGAGCTCGGTGACGTCGTAGGACGCGTGCCCCCGCACGTTCTCGGTGATGGACACTGTAACAGAACCGTCCAAATTATAAGAGCACAAGTACAAAAACAATCACCGAAGTGACTAAATTTTCACACTTAAGCCCATATAATCCCGGTAGTCCACTGAAATCACGAAGGACTTCAAACCAACCAACATATAAGCCAAGATCGTAATGATTCAACAAAACAAGTCAAATGTTACATCCATTTCACACGTAGTTTAATATACATCAGAGTTTAATATAATTAATACAACATAAGTTCAAAAGTAGCAAAAGCAAAATAATTTAAAACCAACATCACCCTTAGTTCAAATAGATGCCAGTACCAAGGTCAATTCCAACACAAGCATTAGAGACAAGAAAGATAAGAAGGATCATGCCCATGATCACACTCCTCGCTATAGTAGGAGCCATCCAAATCCTACAGTAAGCATGATACTTCACAACCTGCAACAAGTGGGAATAAACCCTGAGTACGAGAATGTACTCAGCTAGACTTACCCGTCATAAACCAGAAATAAAGTGACACCGAGGAGTATGCAAGGCTTTATGTAGGTAGGGCTAGCTTGACAACATTTTGCATAAAAGCATAAGTGATATGAGAGCAGTATTTTATTATACTAGCAGTAGTTTATTATTAATCAACCTTTCATCTAGATTAGCACCTATACTAAGCAATCACTTGATTATATACAAACATTAATAATCATATCAGGTTTATTCCAGCTATCAATATCATCATCATTATGATCATCATCAATATTAGAACCATCATTATTTAGTGAGTTCTACGAAGCCGGAGGCAATAGTCAAGTTCTCACTATCCGGGAGAGACGGAGATTCGAATCGATTCCTACTGAGCTCAGGGGGTATTCCCAACACGCACCCAGGCAGACTGGATCAGAGTCGCCTTAGGTTACCCTTGGTACAACTCAGGCGCGGGCCCGGTTATCACGTCGGCAAGACCGGAAAGACGGTAGCCAGGATGTTCAAGCCATGCTAACCCAAGGACGATGCCAGGACAGTTATACATGCTTGCCCTTGGTCTAGTATGCCGCTTCCCGCGAATTGCCCAACCGCCGCCCGTCTTCCTGTCTTGAGTTGAGCTACTCGGCTTCGCGGTCAGACGCTCGGGTCCGGCCAACTATGTGTTGGGCTGCGTTCAATATGACCAAGAACGGACAATGCTTCCAGTCCTTAAACGACTAGACAGGGTCCACTGTCCCTGTCCGGTCTTCTTTTAATTTATCACATGGTTCTTTTCCACGATAGCACATATAGCCAACCGTGACCAGAGAAGTAACACCCTATATGTCGCGGATGACAGGAAATCACTCGACTTCTACCGGTCTAAGCATGGCTAAGCATTTATCTCGATTCCTGAACCTAAATAGGATTCAAGGTATAATTTGCTGGACAAGGAGAGGATATATATGCAGCAAGTGTTTTCAATCAACTCCTATAACTTAATGCAATAAACAACATAAAGTACTCAATTGTATTTTATAAAAGGGTAGGAGACTTAGAATGCTCTGGGGCTTGCCTGGAATATGACTCAAGTCAGTTAGGTTAGCTTGCACCATCTTGTGGAACATCTCTACTCCATGCATGCACTCCCGGTCCTTCCATCCTCGGGATAAGTCCACCAAACACCGTCTTCAGATTTGGCTCCCACATCTCGTGCTTATCATCTAGCGTACCTAATTGAGGTGCAAGATCAAGTGTATGAATACAATGGAAATGCAATAGATGATGCATCACATACACAAAATAAGACAAGCATAGTCACACTAGATGATTTGAGTATTTAGAGAGCAAGCTATTCACAATCATGGCAAACATTGGTATAGCTAGCATATCAAATATGACACCAATATACAAGATCTTAGGTGCATTAAGTTAACCGACATCAAAGACATGAGCCACCCAAATCAACATACAAAGTAAACAACTAGAACTAGAATCTATCAATCTCTGGACATACATGCAGCAGCTGAGTAAATAAATCATGTCTAGAGTTTTACAACTCCAAATGACTTGCAACAAGACAATCTGAAAATCTTATGAAATTTCCTACAAATCATCTTTAATCATCAAAGCATGATTCAATATCTAACATAGTCAAACAATTCAATCTCTTCAATCTGGTCAGGCAATTTCAGAGAGAAGCTATTTCTGAGCTGAACAATACACAGTCATAACTCACAAACCATAAAGGCTATAGCTATGAAAATTTAACACAAACTAGATATGTAAGTAATCTACAACTTTTGTATTCACAAGTTTCATAGAAAATATGATTATCAAGGTGAAATCATCAAAATGCCAAAACCTGTCCTAAAAGCTCTAGAATTGAATAAATAGAGCAAATAATATTTCACTTATGTTTCAAACATCAATTTGTGTATAACCAATATTACCAAAAGTTAGAGAATATTAAACAAACACTAGAAAACATGATGACCAAGCTCAAATAAATTATTATCATGCACTTTTCTATTTATTTATGTAACTAGGTGGAATAAGGAGCATATATGGAACACATATCAAAAGTGCACAGTAAATTCTAATAAAATTACAGTAGCTTACATATATTATCAATAGTCTACTGTACAAATTTCATAGCATTTACACAAGTGTAGCAACCTCTATGAAAAAGACAAACCACAAATACAATAAATCATGTGAGAGCAACTTAAATCTAAAACTCAATACTTTCAGTAAACACATGGTCATGTTAAGCATGAAAAGGTCACAACAACATCATGCAAAGGTAATGGAACCATATTTTCTATTTTTACATTTTTATTTGAATTATTAATCAATTAAATCCATTTACTAGGCATCAACCAAGATAAGTCAATAACTCAATCATTCTACATCCAATGAATCTCAAATTTTTATCATAGCCCACACACAATATCAGTAGCCTATTATTCAAATCTCACATTATTTGGAGCACTACCACTTCAGATATGAATTTTTCAAACCTAAACCCTAGATAGCAAAAGATCTTATTTTACCAGAAAAACTTTCCACTAAAACCTACAATATTATTATACCACTAGATAGATATACTCACAAGAATTCAAAAAAGTCCTTATTTGCTATTTTATGAATTTTTTTGTGATTTACTACGAATTATAGAAGTTTCAGCCATTTTCTAGAAAAAGAAAAACAGAAAACCATATGAGACAAACACTTTGCATCAGGGCCCCTGGACTTTAGAAGATTCAATCTGCAGGACAAAGCACTGTATGACACTGTTCATTTGAGTCACTGATTTTGCATAAAAATCCACAAAAAGAGCTTCTATTCCTTTCCTTACTCCTTCTTCTTCTTCCTTCGAACAGAACGGAGCAGACGAGCACGGGGTCGACCGGGAGCAGGCCGCTGGCGACCGGCGGTGGGCGCCGTGGCGGGGTAGGGCCATGGCGAGCCCCGGCCTCGCTGCAGCCACGCGGAGAGGTGGCTCGGCCAGCCAAGGCGCCCGCCAAGGAACCGTGATGGTCCGTCTCCTGCGCTCTCGCGGCCATCTCGGGCGGCGGCGAAGGACGGTGAAACGGCGGGCCGGCAAGGGCGGAATTAAGGAGCCGGAGGGGCGGTGCGAGGTGGGGAAGACGATGGTGGGGCCAAGGGTTTGCGAGGGCCTCGCAGCAGCCGGCGCCATGGAGCTCCGCTCAGCCTCCAATGGCGGCGTTCGCACTGCGCCAAGGCGACGGCGAGGGAGAGCAAGGGAGGGCGAGAGGAGCATCCGAGGAGTGGAGAGGCGAGTGGGGAGCTCGACTAGGCCGTCCACATTGCGCAGAGGGTACCGGGCACGCAGCGTCCGGGGAGGTGGGGGCACTGCTTTCGCGCATGGAGGCCGCGTGGTCACCACGTCGCCGCTTGGGCACTCGGTCGGACAGCTGGCGTCTTGCGAATTCAAAGCGCGATTTCGGTTGGGTTCCATGCCGAACTGGGCCTTGGGCCTTGAAGCAAACTTGTAGAACAACGAATGCTCTCTAGCTTTGATTAAGATGTCAGGGACATAAGCTGAGTAGGTTAGGAGATAAATAACCTCGAATTTGCTGCTGTCAGCGAGCTAACACTAGAAGTAAATGGCTGTCAAACCTTGTCAAACGGTGTCAAAATGATTCCATCTATTGATATGCTCTACTCCAATGAGTTAGCTCCAACTTTTATTTTTGGTCTAACTTGAGTTGCTTAACAAATTTCAGAGAACGCGGGATGTCAACCGATGGCATTCACTAATCAGCTCCCAGACAAAGAAAAATTCTAAGTCCTGAAAACAGCAGCAGATTAAATCTTCGAGCTCATGTCTGACTTGCTTCCAAGCTAAACTAGGATTGGTTTCTTAAATAAAGTTTGTTGACCACAACCTAAACCTCAACTTTTATTTAGGCTCCAACCTCAGAATATGAACATAAGCTATACTTTTCTATTGATCAATGCAGTAACTTGATAAAACTCTAAACTAGAGTTTTAGCCTCATTTGAGCATTTTCTCAACATATGCACAACACGAACCCTTCATGACTTTTGTTCCTAAGTTCAATTAGAGTACTTTGGGCATTATGGCTAGGCTTGGTTGACACTCCATGTACTCATGCACTTGATGAGGCATTTCAAGCAATGGTATGACTTGTTATTTCATGTGACTTCTTGATTCCAATCTTTATGAAACTTCTCCAATAAGTAAGGTGGATGGAGATGGATGTGAGATAGAGACCAAAATCATCACTTAATATATCTTGCTTATGTCTAATCTTGTTGCTTAGTCCGTGATTAACACCTAGGGTGTTACAGACACGGCAATCACCAGCGGCCAGTGAGGAAGGAGGAGAAAGGGAGAACGGCAACAACGTGTCAATTACTGTAGCAGTGCCATCTCTCTTCTTCTTTTTCAAACTAATTCCAAAATCATATAGCAACTTGAAAATCTCCAAAAATAGAAGTTGCTCATTTTCAATAGCTCTTCAACTTTGCTTTAAATCTCAACCTCTAATTCGGTCTGGATTTTGAAATTTAAGCGTGGGGACAAAAAGAAGGTATTTGAATTTATAGTTTTTGAAAACAGTTGATTAGCAATTTTGGGCAATTAATTAATGACAAATTATTTACTAAACATCACAACCAATGACACCATTACAAAGTACAAAATGCAGACCAACCAATGAAACAAGATTTGCACAAATTTTATCTATGTAAAATGATTATATAAACTCCCAAACATTGGTACTTTGAATTGAAAACTCAGAATTCAGTTAAGCAAGACTTGAGCATGCTGATTAACTACTTTTGGCAATTATTTAAGGATTAACCAACAATCAACAGGGTCAACCAATTTCATATTGTTGGGGGAGTCTCAACCTCCTCGGTCTCGCCAGCGGCGCAACCACAGGAACGGGGCGAGGGAGCGAGCAGGTTTGGTGCGAGCGGATCCTTCGCCGTCGGGCGAACCCTTCGCGACAGTACGTGATGGGCCAGGCGAAAGCAATAAGGGCAGGCTCAGCATGCCGACCCGGTCGAATTCCGCTGCGAAACCAAATTCGCCGGGTATGATTGGCAAGAGACTCCGCGATGACAACACTCTCGTCGTGGAGGGCGAATGAGAAATTCGGTGCGAGCAAATCCAAGAGCGGTCGAGGACCCGGGACAAGCTTCACTTTCGTTTCAACGTTGTCTCTTGTTGCGGGAGAAGGCGGGCCCTCCGCCTAGGGGCCCATGCGGTGGCCAGACCTGACCGGCGCTACCCTAGGGAGGTGACATCCGGGGAAGGCCGGGGAAGGAAAGTACGGAACTGCCCTTGGCGATGCAAGGTCGAAGCGGTGGCCCCCGGCGGAACCCTAGGGCTAATATCGAGATTGAATGCGTCGTTGACATCCTATATATTGAACCAAGGGGGTGTCTGCGAGAGAGAGAGAGACTTAGGCTGGTCCAGAGCGCTTCAAGCCTACCGGCCGAAGTCCAAATTCTATTGTAGCTTGTTGTCGCCAGGCTTTCGTCCTGGGTGAATGTATCAGTAAAAGTCGCTTTCATCAACTCTTTCGATTGTGCGCATTCGAGGGTGTTAAGGTTTTGTTGGCATAACCCAACATTGGCGCCCACCGTGGGGCTTGCACAAACCTTCCATGCCTCCGAGGAAAACCGCAGTCGTGGTGAAGCAAACGTCTGATGGGGGTGGAACGTCAAAGGTAGCCGAGCTGACCGAGGTCGCGGCGGCCGCTGTCAGACTCGACGTCCTACCCCCAGCCCTACTAGCACCATAGGCCAATCCCCTTGAAGAACAACTCGGCGCCTAGCTCGAAGATGTCGTCGACGACGACGATGACAACGAGGTCGCCAAAATAAATGAACAAGCCACATGCCTCAAAAAGCTAGAAGAGTACGAGCAGGAAATCAAGAGGCTGCATGACGAAAGACAACGACTAGCCGAGCAGAAAGCTGAAAAGGACCACACAGTTTGGTTACGGGACATGCTCAGAGAGGCCGAGGAAACACGAAGAACGTTGGATCAAGAGGTCGAAGATCTGCGAAACAACAAAGACACCAGCGCATCACAGAGGAGGTCGTCACCCTTTCGCTCGAGAACGGATGCAAGCCTCATTCCTCTCAATGAAACATCGCCACTGTCACAAGAACTGCATCAACATCCTTGGCCGTCGGGATACAAACCCCGCGTACCACCATACGATGGTCAGTCCAACCCTAGGAAATTTTTAGCAAGCTACAAAACTGCGGTGATCACGGCAGGGGGCGATGTTCAGGCTCTAGCGAAGTCTTTCATATTAGCAGCCGAAGGGGTAGCCCATGAATGGTACATCACATTGAAGCCGATGTCGATCAAGTCTTGGGACCAGCTAAAGAAAGAGATCTTATCGACTTTCCAAGGGTACGAGCAAGAAACGAAAACAACTCGAGACCTCATGAACTGCGTCCAGCGAGACGACGAACCACTTGCCGACTACATCAAATGTTTCATCCAAGTAAAAGCACAAGCACTCAACGTACCGGAAGCAGCGGTGATAGCAGCCGCAACAGAAGGACTTGCCACGGGCCAATGCGTAGCATACCTGGCACGATCCCACCAAACACAGTCTCTGAGCTGTTCACCATCATGAACCAGTACGCTAAATCCAACGCAGACTTCAGAAGATGAAAAGCATCTCAAAAAAGCGCAAGTCAAGCCGGCAAAGCACCTCAGCAGCCACCACATTTTTCCGGCAACCAAAGAAACGTTCGGCCATTTCACACGATCAACGATCTACAGGAAGAATCCAGAAACTCTAACCTTGACCCGCGGCACCAAGATGACGAACCACAGTACAGAAGATAGGAGAACCCGCCCAGAGGGAGAGGGGGTCGAGGAGTTCACGGAGGCCGCGATGGTCGAGGTCACGGAGAGCACCCGCCTAGAGCACCTTATTGCTTCGTTTGCGACAAAAACGCAGGGCACGTCACCAGAGAATGCAAGTATTCAAGAATGGCAAAAGAACTTAAGGAAAAGGATGACGCGTCCCGAGCAAGCGAAGCGCTGAAGCATATCTTCCACAACACCAAACCAGAAAGCTAGATGTATAACCCAAGCTACTACCCCATAACTTTAGCTCCACCGATGCAAGGTTTTCTTCAACCGAACTTCGCATGGCAGCAGCAACCATACACAATGCAACCAACGTTCCTGCACCCGACCCAATCAGTCGCGGTCTCATCTAACCATCAGCAGGAACAGCCACCAGTGATCCATCAGAACCACAACCAAATTCTGTAGGAAACAAGCCAATAGCACCAAGCAATCAACAACATTCTACCAACAAGAGGTCACATCTTCCCTATCACGGGGGGGTCTAACCAAGAACACGCAAGCAAAAAGGCGAGGCACGATTACGAAAGAAGGGTCCTCATAGTAACCCCACGTCTCCCTTTGAACAGGCCAGCTTGGTCCCAGATGCCCATCACCTTCGACGAATCAGATTTCCAGCTACGCGACTATCCGCACACCGATGCTTTCGTCATAAGCGCGAATGTCAATGGTTTCACACTGCATAACATCCTTCTCGACACCGAGAGCTCAGTCGATATCTTGTTCATCAAGCCATTCAAGGCCATGGGGCTCGACCCAAGATTCACGGAACCGGTAGGAAACCCACTCTTTGGCTTCGGTGGCAAAAAGGTCAATGCAATAGGAAAGAAAACCATTCCAGTATCTTTCGCCGAGGGTGAAAAGGTTAGAACAGAGGCAATCACGTTCGACATTGTGAACATCGATTACCCATACACAGCTATCTTCGGAAGAGGGATAACCAACAAGTTCAAAGTCATCATCAGACAAAGCTACCTCTGCATGAAGATGCCTTCACCTTTCGGCATCATCATGATTCACGGTGAGCAGCTAGCCGCGAGACGCATCGAAGGAAAGCCTACTCTGGGATACAGCATAATCAACGAAGTGGCCAAAAAGTCAAAAAGATGACAAAGAACACAATGAGAAAGACACCAGAAAACCAAGACCGGTTGAGAAAGCAATAGAGATATCGCTACGACAAGAGGACCCGGAAAAGAAGGTGAAGCTGGGAGCTGATCTCAACGAGAGCGAGTCCACCACCATCCTATGCTTTCTAAGGAAGAACGAAGATGTCTTCGCCTGGTCAGCCGAGGATCTTCAGGGAGTAAGCCGGGACTTAGCTCAACACAACCTCAACGTCGACAAGAACGCAAAACTGCGAAAGCAAAGGCTAAGAAAGATGTTTGACGAAAAAGCTGAGGCGGTGAAAGGCGAAGTTCAAAGGCTTCTCGACGTAGGGGTCATAAGACCAGTCCAATACCCGGATGGTTGGCGAATGTAGTCATGGTCAAGAAGTCCAACGAAAAATGGTGAATGTGTGTCGACTTCACCGACCTGAATAAGAGTTGCCTGAAGGATCCATACCCGTTGCCAAGAATAGACACGCTAGTCGACACGGCAGCAGGGTGCGAAATGATGAGTTTGCTCGATTGTTTCTCGGGATATCATCAAATATGGCTGAACCCCGACGATGAAGAGAAGACAAGCTTCATTACACCCAGAGGAACATATTGCTTTCGCCGTATGCCTGAAGGATCCAGAAATTCAGGATCAACCTTCTCGAGGATGACTGATGCCGTGTTTGGCAAGCAAAAAGGATGGAACCTCGTAGCTTATGTGGACGACATCGTAGTGGCAAGCAAGCGTAAGGAAAACCACATAGTGGATCTCGAGGAAACCTTCAGTAACATCAAGAAAAGCGGCCTCAGGCTGAACCCAGATAAGTGTATTTTCAGAGTTCGAAGTGGGAAGATGCTTGGGTGTCTCGTCTCGACAAGAGGAATAGAGGCAAACCCCGAAAAGATCAACGCGATAGTCAACATGCAACCACCGAGAACAAGGAGGCAGGTACAACAGCTGGCTGGGAAACTAGCTGCACTCAACAGGTTCATTGCCCGGTCAGCCGAAAAGGGGTTACCTTTCTTCCATACCCTCAGGAACTCAAACTTGTTCGAATAGGGAGTGGAACAACAAAATGCGTTCGATGAATTGAAAGCGTACCTCACCAAGCTTACAACGCTCTCAAGACCGTCGCCTGAAGCAGTGTTACTCCTATACATTGCCGCGTCACCATCGGCAGTTAGCGTAGTCTTGATTAAGGAGAAGGAAGAGGACGGCAAGATGAGGCAATTTCCCGTATATTTCGTCTCAGAAGCGTTGGCAGGCGCAAAGGTCAATTATTCCGAGCTAGAGAAGATCGCATATACGGTCGTGATGGCTTCATGAAAACTTAAACCTTATTTCCAGGGGCACAAAGTTAGAGTACTTTCGGCCCAGCCACTGGAGGCGCTATTTCAAAACCCTGAAGCTATCAGAAGAATAGCAAAGTGGGCCGCAGAACTGAACGAATTCGTCATCGATTTTGAGCACAGGTCCGCGATCAAATCGCAAGTAATAGCAGATTTCATTGCAGACTAGACACCGGCAGCTTTCGACACGACCACCAAGTTAGACGAACCTGAATGGACAATTTCATGCGACGGCACATGGGGGAATTCCGGCACCGGAATTGCCACGGTCTTAACGCCGCCGGCAGGCCTTAAGCTGAGATATGCAGCAAGGTTGGAGTTCGCGGCAACCAACAACATCGTCGAATACGAAGCTGTCCTTCTCGGATGACGGAAGCTACGAGCGCTAGGAGTACGAAGGTGCAAGATCCTGTCAGACTCACAGGTCATCGTTGGACAAATTGAGAAGGAATACGAAGCGAAAGAACCCATTCTGGCAAAGTATCTAGCTGCCGTGCGATGAATGGAAAGACATTTCTCGGGTTTGACATTGAAACACATCCCGAGGAGTAACAACGTCGAGGCCGATCGGTTGGCAAAAGCCGCCGCACAGGGACACCAGCTGCCACCAGATGTCTTCTTCCAAAAGCTAATGTCCAAAGCGGTCGGCGAAAGTAAAACTAACCCAGCAACTGTCCACATCATTCAAGGAGAAGATTGGTGCGCCGAGATATTCGCATACTTGTTAGGAACATATGAACCACCCATGAAACATGCGGACGAAAGAATGAGGTCGAGAACGAAGCAGTACTCGATCATCTTGGGTGAGCTATATCGAGGTGGCGTCGTAGCCTCGTTGCTTAAATGTATCAGCAGAGAGCAAGGAAAGAACCTGCTAGAAGATATTCGCTCTGGATCTTGCGGAGCCCACAGAGGAGCACATGATATAGCACACAGAGCGATGCGGCAAGGTTTCTATTGGCCAACCGCAGTCGAGGACTCAAAGCAGCTAGTGAAGACATGTGTGGGGTGTCAGATGTTCGACAAAAAGCAGTCGGCACCCTCAGCACCGACAAAGGGCATAATCCCAACTTGGCCATTGCAAAGATGGGGGATCGATATTGTGGGCCCTTTACCAACCGCACCTAGAAACCTACGTTTCGTGGCCGTAGCGCTCGAGTACTTCTCCAAATGGATCGAGGCCAAACCACTCGTCAAGATCATGTCCGGGTCGCTCATAAACTTCACCTGGCAGAGGGTTATCTGCAGATTCGGCACTCCATCCTACATCACTGTTGACAACGACAAACAGTTCGACTCTATGGACTATCAAAACTTCTGCTCTGAACTTGGCATCAAGCTCACGTTCGTGTCGGTCAATCACCCACAGTCCAACGGGGCAGTCGAAAGAGCGAATGGCTTGATCTTCACGGCAATTCCCAAGTCCCTGTTCGACGCAGCAAAAGGGAAGTGGGCAACCGAAATAACAACATCGGTCTGCGGCCACAACATTTCAAAGTCAAGAGCGACAGGATTCACACCATTCCGCCTTCTCTTCGGCGACGAGGCTATTACTCCGGAGGAGCTAAAGTTAGAGTCTTTTTGGGAACGCTTTCCAGCCAAAGCACACAGTGAGCGAGAGCTACAACTGGACACGATCGAAAACACCAGGCTCATCGCAGCAAGCAACCTCGACAAGTACCACGAAGAGATGAAGGCTTGGAGAGACAAAAAGGTTCTAAGGAAGGACATCACGCCAGGGGATCTTGTCCTCATTCATCACCCCGACAAGCAGGGCAAGCTACAGTCACAGTGGTACGGACCCTTCATTGTAGCAAAACAAGTGGGACCATGCACCTTTCATCTCCTCAATGACGAAGGGATCGAGATGACACACACATGGAACGCAGACAACTTACGGCGCTTCTATCCTTAAGTAGAGAATCCGTAGTTCCAACTTTTCTAGTTTTCTTCTTATTTTCAACTTTTCATGTATTCGATCATCGCGAGCACTCTTTTCCTCACAAGGGTCACCCTTCATGAAAAGGGAGTGAGGTTTTTTAATGAGGCCACGCAATGTAATATTCAATCAAAGAGAACTTAAATGACCCATACAATGTACGGAACGGTAAAAACGCCAAAAAAATGGCCCAGGCGCAACCCCGGCCGGTCATCGGCATTGCTACAACAACAGGTAAGGATACAAGGTCCTTGCGCACGACACCAAGGCTAAGAACTTGCATCTATTCAAAGCCTAAGCGGCTACAACATTTCGATCCGCCGACAAGCCGAGGGGACGAAAACACTCCAAGCCTAAGTGGCTAAAACATTTCGATCCCCCGACAAGCAGAGGGGACAAAAACACTCAAAGCCTAAGCGGCTAAAACATTTTGATCCCCCGACAAGCCGAGGGGACGAAAACACTCAAAGACTAAGCGGTTAAAACAT
Source organism: Chrysopogon serrulatus (assembly GCA_015844335.1). NCBI lineage: Eukaryota > Viridiplantae > Streptophyta > Magnoliopsida > Poales > Poaceae > Chrysopogon > Chrysopogon serrulatus. Next base: position 65,864 of record JADLZL010003671.1, on the reverse strand, counting down.
TTCGATCCCCCAACAAGTCGAGGGGACGAAAACACTCAAAGCCTAAGTGGCTACAACATTTTGATCCCCCGACAAGCCGAGGGGACGAAAACACTCAAAGCCTAAGTGGCTACAACATTTCGATCCATCGACAAGCCGAGGGGACGAAAACACTCCAAGCCTAAGTGGCTAAAACATTTCGATCCCCCGACAAGCCAAGGGGACGAAAACTTTCAAAGCCTAAGCGGCTACAACACTTCGATCCTCCGACAAGCCAAGGGGGAGAAAGCGACGAACGTCCGAATACCGGACACCTCGAAGGGATTAAGGGACGAGAAACCCTAAAATAAACAGCACAAGAGCATGAACGTTGCAAATAAATTATTAACCCTGAAGCAGGCCAGACTGCAAAACTCAAGCGCCCCCTAAAAAAGGGATGGAGAAAACATTCTAGATAGTTACAATATCCATGTCTGCCAACACCATCAATAGACACTGGACTAACATGAACGGGCAACGGCTGCAATCAGCAATAGCAGTCAACTGTCCCCACAAATACCACGGTGCTTGTTGGGCCATGCCACCGCATCAGAGCGATCCGGTGGTTTGAATGTTTCAGCAGCTTTTAGGTCCCGAATGCCTCCAATCCCCAAAAGAGCCCCAAAATACGCATGCAGATAAGCATCCATGTGCAACAGAGATAGACAATCTTGCCTTATATAGCACGGACAACCACACGGTAGCACTCAACCAACAAAGGACAACTCGCTTAATGGACCCATCAAGTGCCACCAAACAACACTTAGAGAACCCATGGCAATAAAGACCACTCTGGGTCCGGGTGGCTAATATAAATAAGGTCTCTTGGAGTCAGTATCAGCTAGACTAGCCAGTACAGCAGTGCTATGCAAAGGTCAAGCGCATATAGAAACCCATTCTGATGGGACAGACGCTTACACCGCCACAAAGAAGCAGCAGTAACAAGAAAGAAACCGCAAGAAGACTTGTAAACCTAGCAAAAAGCTTAGAAACCACAAGACATCGTAGCAAGAGCTCAAGCCGAGCGACCACACACCACGAACACCAATACTCTGTAGTGAGCCGCCAAAGCAATAAATGCAAGAGTCAACACTCTGCAGCGAATCGAAGAAACCAAAAGGAAGGGGGATACCCCAAGAAAACTTGTAACATCCCCCAGTAGCCCCAACAACCGGGCTGAAATAGCACTCCACCATTAGCATGGGTTGGCGGCCCGAGGCAATGGAGAGGGTCTCCACAACAACTACATCCCGAGCAAGCAGCTACATCGGAGCCATCAAGAGAAGTTCAAAAGCATTGCAACGTAACGCCTTCCCTCTCGAGCTGGTCATTGATCGCTCTCAGCATATTCGCAGAAGCAAAGTACTAGGAATAAGAGGGCACCAGGAAGAAAATCGCCGTCGAATAGAAAGGATCAAAGACAAAGGCGATGCGAGAGGAACCATCTATCCTAGGCTTCGAGCGATGCCAAACCCAAGGGGTCTGTAGTCCATTAGGATAGCATTAAAAATCATGAAGTGCCTTCATTCCGGCAAATGTATCCACCCCCTTAGCGAATTGGAGGGGGTGGCGTCTTTCTAAATTTATTAAAATGCGCAAAGGGGTAGAACGTCAAACGCTTTTAAAAGCAAGATTTATGTATCCACCCCTTAGCGAATTGGAGGGGGTGGCGCCTTTCTAAATTTATTAAAATGCGCAAAGGGGCTGGAACGTCAAACGCTTTCGCCCGCGCGAATGTATCCACCCCTTAGCGAATTGAGGGGATGGCGCCTTTCTAAATTTATTAAAATGTGCAAAGGGGCCGGGACGCCAAACGCTTTTCGCTAAATGTATCCACCCCCTTAGCGAATTGGAGGGGGTGGCTCCTTTCTAAATTTATTAAAATGCGCAAAGGGGCTGAAACATCAAACGCTTTCGCCCGTGCGAATGTATCCACCCCCTTAGCGAATTGGAGGGGGTGGCGCCTTTCTAGATTTATTAAAATGCGCAAAGGGGCTGGAACGTCAAACGCTTTCGCCCGCGCGAATGTATCCACCCCCTTAGCGAATTGGAGGGGGTGGCGCCTTTCTAAATTTATTAAAATGAGCAAAGGGGTCGGAACATCAAACACTTTCGCCCGCGCGAATGTACCCACCCCTTTAGCGAATTGGAGGGGGTGGCGCCTTTCTAAACTTATTAAAATGCGCCAAGGGGCTGGAGGGTTAAACACTTTCGCCCGCGCGAATCTAATCCACCACCTCAGCGGATTTGGAGGGGGTGACGTCTTTTCGATCTTATTAGAACGCACTAAGGGGCTGGAGGGTCGAACGCTTTTGCCCGCGCGAATGTTACTCACCCCTTCGGCGAACGTAACCACCTGTCGCCAAATGTTGGGAAGGTAGCGCCTCTCTTCTAGGATACACAAAGAGGTCGCGTTGCTCCACCCCTTCGCCAATTCAGATATTTTCCAACCACCTCGAGCGAATGTGGAAGGGGTGCCGCCCTTTTTCTTGACGATACGCTAAGTTCCTGGTGGCCTCAACACTTTCGCCCTGACGAAAGCATCCACCCGCTTCAGCGGGTGTTGAACACAACCAACTCTCAATGGAGGCGGACGAAGCGGCGCTTTTCCCCTTTATGTTCCCTACGATACCATAAGGAGCCTTCGAAAACAGTCAAGAATTACATGAGCAATCGTCCATGGCACAAGGAACCAGCTCTTCAATTACAAAGAGCCTCGATGGGCCTGAATCGCTACTCAAACATTAATATTCGTAGAAAAACTCAAGAGCGAGAACAACGATCCCAGTCAGCTCGGGCGGTAGAAAAAGTTGTAACGTCGACCACCCACTCGGACGTCCTCCTCATCCAGGGGCTCCTCCTTCGGGTCCACGAACGTGAGCTCAGAAGCCCCATGACTAAGGCCTTCTGAGCGTCGACGCCTTCGATGATCCCACTGACGCGAATCAAGAACAGACCGGTCAAAAGAAGCGAAAAAGCCCTTAACGGCGGAATCGGCTGCTTGCAGCCAAGCAAATCGAGAATCAAGAAAGTCAGAAAGACGCGCGTCTAGAAAACGTTCGCGATGTCGAAACCATGAAGAACCACCGGCAAAGAAATCACCACGCCGAATAGTTAGCGGCCAAACGAACTGTGGTTGCACAGTCCCCTCACCGGGAACCTGCGCATCGTCACGACAAAGTCATTACAGTCAAAGAGTTTTTGCGCAACACTCACGCACGATCAAAAGACATCAAATGTTATCTTAAACATCTACCCCGGGGCCAGCCGGTGGTTCTTCAGTGTTTTCGGACGCACTGGCGTGCGTCGCAGGAGTCGGAGGAGTCCTAGTCTCGCCGAAGCCCCGAGCTTCGGCTTCGCGCGCATCGCGTTCCGCCATGTAGGCCTTCACCATAGCACTGATCCTGTCCTTCTCCTTTGAATCCTATGAGGCAAAACCCACAACAGTCACAACACTGTGAATGAAAGCAGATCAGTCGATGGAAGTACCTTCGCGCGACTGCACGCCCCCTTCATCAGCGTGATGTCGCTGCCGCCCTGGAGCCAAAACTCCTCATAGAGGCAAAAGCCAACCGAATTTGCCTCAGCAGGCACTCACCAGAAGTGATCCACATCACTAAGGTCGAGCCCAGCCAGGTGCTCACAATTCGCCTCAACGAGAGCAGCTCACAAGGTTCGGAAGGAAGTAGAGGCGGCGAAGTCATGCCCATGATGCAAGTAACCCTCCAACAGCTCTAGCTCCAAGCGTAGCCAATCGAGGAAGCTAATGTCGTCCATTTCGGAAGGTTGCTCGACCTCAGCACCCATAGAGTGAAGGATGCTGCGATACTTCGCCAGGACCTCCGCCGCCTTCTCAGAAAAGGCAGTTTTTCGTGACGTCTCGGCCCTTTCGGCTTGAGTCACAGACTTCTCAAGTTCCTGGTTTCACGCCTCAATATTTTTATGAAGTTCAGACTCTCGGTCGCGGTCACGGCGAAAGGCCTCCACCTCAGCCTCCAATTTTGTCACCTGCGAAGCTTTCGCTGAAAGGTCCTGCTCAAGCGATTGGCGAAGGACTTGACACTGGTTGGCCATGCTCCGCGCAAGGAGGAGGAACTAAGAAAATAAGTCAACACAAGAAAGCGTTAGAACATTTGCGCATCACCGTCCAACACACGAAAGCATTAGAACACTCGCGATTGGCGAAAGGGCATGAGAGCGAAAACTTACACTAACAGCGTGATAGCTGGCGGCCTCAGCAAGGGTGGCACTGTCGGTCTTCAGAAGGTCCCTCTCAACCTCTGGAAGCAAATGAGAGTGGTTGCAGAAATCCATGAATTTCACAGCACCTTCGCCGCCACGGGAAGGAGCCCAATCTGGCGCAAGTCGAATCCACAAGCTAGACTCGCGTCGGATGGCACACCTAAAGCACGAGCAAGTTGGTAAGATCGCTCCTTTCGCGGATCCATCTCCCCTAAGGAACCAGACCCTGTGTAGAAGTGAAGCTCACCATAGTCATCTGGGTCGCCGGCCAAGTCCAACCGGCCGAAACCCAGAAGCTGGTTGTTCAACATCTCTTGAGTGACTCGAACGTTTTCGTGGAAAAATTGAGTTTTACCTGTGTCAGTGTTTAGCCACCGATAGCCTGCCACGGGGTTCCCGTTGTAGTTGATTTGGATCTTCGGCGAATACTAGAACTCGGCGGTTACGCAAGAGACACCCGGTTTATCCTGGTTCGAGCCCTCGTCGTCAAGTAAAAGCTCTACTCTAGTCGCCCTTGGCCTTTTGCGTTGGATTGATGTATGATTGTATGTTGTTGTTGCTTGTTACAATGAGGGTGCTCTGGCCTCTTTTTATAAGAGAAAAGAGCCAGAGCTTTGGTTCTAATCCTAGTCGGACTTAGTAGAGAGATTTCTGTTCCTATTACAGAAGTTACTTTCTATTTGTCTAACTAGGACAGGACGTCTTCTGCTTGGAATCGGTCCTCTTGCCTCTGTCTTGTGGGTCTGCCTGAACGGTAGTCATGTTGGTAGGGAACCATCTTGGCCCGTATGGACAAGCCCCCGAGCATTTTGAAGTAGAACTCGGGAGACGACTTGTTTCATGAGTGATGCTTTGAAGTGGTCTTTCTTGAAGCCTTTCCTCTTTTTCTTTGTGCACCGTAGGTGCACCACTACAAGAAATGCTTCGGTTTGTGACGAACGCGTGTCATAAACCACGTGCCTTAAACCACGGTTTATGACGTCAATATGTTCATTAAACGTCAAAATACTGACATTCTGACATTCTATGAACATCTGACGTCATAAACCTTGGTTTAAGGCGCATGGTTTATGACACAAGCTTTGTCAAAAACCGACAAGTTTCTTCTAGTGCACTCATTGAGTGTAGCTCCCGAGCCTCTTGCTATTTATTTATAAGTAGCTGGAGGGTCTTGGAAAATTCAGAAAAAAGTTGAGGGTGTATACCCTGCAGCCCCCGAGCCTTTGTCCGAGTTCTTTTTTCTTAAAAGTAGTCGGATGATGGCTTTTGGTTATCGTGCGCCTATAGGTGCACTCAATGGGTGTAGCCCCCGAGCCTCTTGCTTTTTGGGACAAAGAGCTGGAGGATCTTGAGAAGAATGATAACTTGAAATTGTAGCCCCATGAGCCTTTTCCGAGTTCTTCTGTGCAGGGATTGGTCAAGGGCCCGTGCCTCTCTTTTGGTGGTTTGTTCTTTTACTCTAGTTTTATGTCTTCCTCTTTATGGTTATGCGTTGGTAGCTGGTGCAGTAAAGGCTATATGGTTTTACTGTGAGGGGATATTCTCCGGATATGCTCCTTTACTGCACTATTTACTGTCCTCTTTTAAGTCTTGTCAGTGTCTTTTTGTCTTGGTGAACTTGGTCCATGTACGCCGATCTTGTCCTATAAATAGGTCTTCTTTCTTCTTGGTCTTTCAGGGCCTTGAAGTTTGTTGCCTTCTGTTCTTGTGAGGATGATTGTTTGTGAGGTGGATCAGCCCCCAGGCTTCTTTCCTTTTTTTTCCAGTATGGTCCTTTTAGTGGGTAGAAGAATTCTTGAGATAGGGATTAGAGGCAGACTAATCCCGGAGTAGCATTGTGATTGGAGGCTCGTTCTGGTAGGTAGAAGAAGTCTTGAGATGTGCCTTGTGCTGGGCCATTTTGTAGTCTCAGTTCTTCTTTTCCACTCTGCCAGACATATGCTCTGTGTGGGAGGGTTGCCGAGCCGCACTGTCCTCTAGCTGTGTGGTGCAAATCAGCGACCGCCCGATGCAGAGCTGGAGCCCTCTTGTTCACATGGGTCCAATTCAACTTGTGGCTGGAGAGGCCTGATGTGATGCTTGAGAAGTCTGTGCTACTTTTGGCGATCTTGGATGCACTGTGTTGGTGTATTTAGGTTGCTTTGGATCTGCTCGGCCAGGACTATCTCGTAGGTAGTGCAGGTCGGCAACGGTTATCACCTTGGTTGCCCGGGGGTTCTGCGTAATTGTTTTCTATGGCGGCGTAATTCTACTTGGGTTCCTTGTAGTAGCCGTTGTTTTAGTTTTCTTCTGAATTCGATGGGTCTTGTAAGACTTGTATCCTTGTATCTTGATGAGAGTATGAATTACTATCTGGATCTGAGTTGTTTGAAACTGTATCTGTTGGTTGTCTGCCTTCGAGCCGACTTGTTTTTTGATAATAACTGGTTGTCTGTCTCCAAGCCGACTTGTTTTTGATAAAACTGGTTGTTAGCCTCTGAGCCGACTTGTTTTTGGTACCATAGGCTTTAGTGTGCTAAGTTTTTTGTCACCGTTGTAACGGTTCAGAATGTTACCGTTGGCCAGTGACGGGATAGTGACCGTTATCCCAGATTTTACTGGGCCTTTCCATTATTACGCCATGTATCTGTTGGCCTTTTACCGTTGTTTCGTTGAATAGGCCCTAATCCAGGCCCTTCTTCCTCCTTATAAATTGGTGGTTTGGGGTAACTGTTCTTCTCCTTCGCTTCGCCTCTGCATCTTGAAACCCTAGAGAAACAAATCCCCAATCTTGTTGCTCGTCCTTGCCTCTTTTGCTCCAGCTTTTGTAGTCTTGGCTGTTGTATGGGGAGGAAGAAGACTGCGAGCAAGAAGCCGGCTGCTGACAAGCCTGTTCTCGAGGAGGAGGTCGACGAACAGCTGAATCCTGAGTTTGCTGCAATGAAGGCGACGGCGAAATCGTTCCCGGCTCCGATTACCCAGGAAAAGCATCTGGTTGAGCTGGAGGAGTGGGGGATGATCCAGTCCAAGGAGTTGGCTGGTTAGTCCACGCCTAGTGAGCATCGTGTTCCGGTCCCCCGTCCTGAGGAGATTGTTCTTTTTATCTCTTTTGTCCGCGCCGGGCTTTATCTCCCGGCGTGTTCTTTTCTTCATAGATTTCTTCGCTATTTCTGTATCTCTCTTCATGATCTCACCCCAAATGGGATCCTTCATCTTTCTGTTTTTGTCTACTTCTGTGAAACTTTCCTTGGCATTCCTCCCTCTCTGAATCTTTTTCGATTTCTTTTTCGTCTCAAGCCGCAGCCCCGCTCGGATTCCCTCCACACCCTTGGTGGATGTGGGATTCAATTTCGGCAGGGGCATAAGTCGAGCCACTTTTTTGAGTATGATCTTGTTGAGTCATGAAGGATTGGCTCTCCGAGTGGTTTTATGCTGAAAATCTGGATGGTGAAGATGGCGTGCCGGCCCTTGAAACCTACTCTGGAGTCCCGCCTGTTTATAATGATGGGTGGGAAAAGGAGCAGCATAGCGCTGCCGACTTGTTGCTGCTTCAGCCGCTCTTTGATAGGATTAGATATTTGAAGTAGAACGGTCTGTCAGGCTTTGCTATAGTGGCTAGTTATCTTCATCGCCAAGTACAGCCTTTGAAAGCTAGAGAGCATTTTGGCTTTGAGTACTCTGGTGCTAAGGATCCATCTCGGATGGTGACCACTGCCGAGTTGTCTGATGATGAGGTGCTTTTGCGCCTCTAGAAGATTTTGAAAGGTGCCGTGGTGGTCCCAATGATTGGTTTTGAATATTCTGCTGCCAAGCCACCTCCTGCTGTAAGTTGGTTGTCTTTTTTTCCTTTTATGCTTCTGAGTGCATTTGAATTGTTTCTGACTTACTTCTGTATTTTTGTAGCCTTTTGGCAGAGATTTTAATGTGGCAGAGATTTTAATGTGGATGCGTCTCTCTTTGTTGATGGAGAGATTGCTCCTCTTCCGGCTCCTCCGACCGTTAGCCATGCAGTGGTGGAAGGACGAGTTGTTTTGCCGGGGGTTTCTGAAAAGGAACTGCCTCTTCAGTATGCTCCCTATCAGCCAGTGCCGCTTCCCCGAGCTACTCGTTCGGGTGGAAAGAGGCCTGCGACTGGCGGGGCTTCTTCTTCCGCGCCATGAAAACGGGCGCGTTCTTCTTCTCCTCAGCCTTCAGGTAACATTCTGATAGGTGAGAAATTTCTTTAGTCCGACTTTTTTTATTTGTATGTGTTGTCCTGACCCTTTCTTTCTTTGTAGATGGCAATCCAGTCCCTCTTTTTGAAGATGAGGCTGAAGACGTCGATGATTCTCCTCTTCTTCGTCGGTCTGTTCTCTCGCCTGATTTTTTCATGATCTGGAGTAAACTTTCCCCTTTTGCCTTTTTGATTTTTGTTTTGTTTTGTAGCCCCGGGGACCTTGCCGGGTCCTTCCCCCTCTACGGCTGAGTTGCTGGTAGGCCTAAATGAGGTCATGCCGCCTCCGCCTTGTCGTCCTCTTCTGGCTGTACGGCGAGCTCCCCGGTGAGTGTGTTACCTCCGAGTTCTCTTTCATTCTCTTTTCTGTTCTTGTCTTGGCTTGATTCTTGTAGGCTGTCTGCTGTGGCCCCTTCTACTCCGGCTTCTGATTCAGAGAAGACCGTGAGTGTAGATGTGGTGGGTCAGGTGTCCTCTGCGCCTGATCCTTATCCGGCTGTGGAATCTGCCTTGGTTGTGGCGGAAGTGGTGCCTGCTTCTTCTGCAGCTGCAACTACTTCGCTTCCTGTTGCGGAAGTTGTTGTCACTTCAGGGGGAGAGCAGCTACCTCTTGCTCAGCCCTTGTCTTCTTCACGTCCTCTGGTTGGATGTTCTTCTCCTTTGTCTCCTCCTCTTGCTCCTTGGGATATGATTCGTGATATGAAGTTGGTGCAGGAGTTGGAGGCAGAGTTTGATCCGAGTTCTCGCTTGTGAGTACTTGAGTCTGAATGGGGCTCAGTTCAAGCCACAATTTAGTCTTTTGCTCAGTGGTTCCAGGTGAGTTCTTTTGTGCTTGATTTATCATTTTGGATATTCTTCTTTTCTGATTGCCTTGATCTTTTTGCTTTGTAGAGCTTTGTCAGCGATTCTGACCTCTTTTTTGGCTCGACTGAGTCACAAAAGAAGTTGTTGGAAGAGCTGGCTTCTTTGAAGTCTGAGCTTGACGCTGAGCGTGGAGGACGCCAGCAATCGGAGAGTGCCTTGCGAGCCCAGATTGTTGAAGCTGAGCAGCAGAAGTCGGCTGTTGTAGAAGCTGAGAAGGATACTTCGAGGAAGCTTAAAATTCTAAATAGTGATTTCCAGGGTAACTTTTTTAGCTGTCTTTATGCCTCGTTTTACTTGGTATTATTTCTTGCTGACTTCTTTTGCCTTGTTTTTGAAGCTCTGAAGAAGAAGTACTCTGAGGAGACTGAGGCTTTGAAGCTTGAGGTAAAGACCTTCCGCAACAAGTCAGAGAAGGTAAAAGAAGATGCTAAAAAAGTCCTTGCCAGAGCCCAGTTGATTAGGCGTGGCGCTGATCGAGATCTTTTGCAGGCCAAGTTGTCAGTGGGGGACTTGTCGGCCCGACCAAGGCATCGGAGGAGAAGCGGGAGGTTCTCTGGAACTCGCTCGAAACTTGCCGGTATCTTTGAGGAAGCCCCAAGATGCCGGGCTTGACACGGATTCGGTTCTACCTCTGCTGTCCACCCGGGTTGTCGACTTGGTGAAGGAGGGGATCCTGGTTGGCGTCCAAGGTGTCTTGGGGCGTATTCGGTTGATTAATCCGGATGTGCCCCTTGAGAGGATCTTGGAAGGTGCGGCGACCCCCGAGGCTGAACAAGCTCTTACCCAAGCTGAAGCTGCCGTCCTAGATTTGGCTCGGCAATTTGTTGAGCTTGTAGAGGTAGATTCTATAGTTGTGGGTGGTGATCCCCTACAGTAATACTTTGTGCCTTTCTTGAGGCATTTTGTATAAACTCTGTCTTTTTGACTTGTTTCACGAATGTGTTGAAAGTAGTGTTTTTGCTTTCATCTGAAAGTTCTTCGAGTTCTTATTTGGTAAATTGAGCTTGTTTCTTGCTCTCATCTAGGTCTGCAAGGAGACGCTAGGGTATTTCGGACCGTAGGCCGTCATTCGAGTTCTGTAGCCTAGAAGTCGGGATAGGTTGAGCCATCTTTGCTCTCATCTAGTTCTGAAAAGAAGCTAGGATTTTTTTGGACCGTAGGCCCTCATCCGAGTTCTGTGTTCTAGAAGTCGGGATAGGTCAAGCTTTCTTTGCTCTCATCTAGTTCTAAAAAGAAGCTAGGACATTTCGGACCGTAGGCCCTCATCCGAGTTCTGTTATCTAGAAGTCGGGATAGGTCGAGCTTTCTTTGCTCTCATCTAGTTCTGAAAAGAAGCTAGGACATTTTGGACCGTAGGCCCTCATCCGAGTTCTGTTATCTAGAAGTCAGGATTGGTCGAGCTATATTTGCTCTCATCTAGATCTGAAAAGAAGCTAGGACATTTCGGACCGTAGGCCCTCATCCGAGTTCTGTTATCTAAAAGTCAGGATTAGTCGAGCTATCTTTGCTCTCATCTAGTTCTGAAAAGAAGCTAGGATAAGTTCCTTATGAATGGAGATTTTATTGATAATTCGGGGTATATTGTCCTTGTATTTATGCAAAGAATCGTCGTAGCTGGGATATGTGCCATGAGTTCTTTATTGGCGCTCCGTCTTCGGGCATTAGCTCGTAAGAACCCGGTCCCGTTACTTTTGCTATTATGAAAGATCCCTTCCAAGGACTGAGTAGTTTATGCCTTCCATCTGGTTTCTGGATTCTTCGAAGGACCGTGTCTCCAAATTTGTAGGCTTCTTGGTCAGATATGCGTTTGTCATAGTGTCTTCTTAATCCTTGCATGTATCTTGCTGATTATAATGTTGCATTAATTCTGACTTTTTCCAGATTGTCAATTTCTAATCTTCTTGTTTCTTTTGCCTCTCCTTCATTGTATTGTTCAATCTTTGGAGATGTCCAGATTAAATCTGCTGGTAGTGCGGCTTCTGACCCGTAGACCAGAAAGAAAGGTGAGTAGCCGGTAGCTCTGTTTATTTGAGTTCTTAGTCCCCAGACTACTTTTGGTAGCTCGTCTATCCATTTTGATCCATAATCTTTTAGATCTTCATATAATCTTAGTTTTAAACTGGCTAGTATGAGGCCATTGGCCCTCTCTACTTGTCCATTTGCTTGTGGATGAGCGACTGATGCGTAGTCTATGCTGAAACCGCAGTCTTGTGCCCAGCTCTTGAATTCATTGGCTGTGAAAGGTGATCCTAGGTCTGTGATTATCCTGTTTGGCATTCCAAATCTGTGCATGATTTCTTGAATGAATTCTTGTGCTTTGGCCGAACTGTATTTCACCAAAGGTTTGTATTCTATCCATTTGGTAAATTTATCAATGGCCACGAAGATGTATTCGAATCCCCCTTTAGATTTCTTGAGTGGTCTGACTTGGTCAAGTCCCCAACATGAAAATGGCCATGTAGGTGGAATGCAAATCAGATTATGAGCTGGAACATGTGCTTGTCTTGCGAACATCCGCAGTTTTTTACAGTGTTTGACCAATTCTTCGGCGTCCTTTTAGCGCAAGGCCAATAGAATCCTGATCAGAATGTTTTTTCAACTAGTGTTCTTGAAGATGCGTGATTTCCGCAGCATCCTGAGTGCATTTCTAGTAATATTTCTTTTCCTTCCGATGTTGGGACACATTTTAATAGTACTCTTGATGATGCTGCTCTCTTGTAGAGATTATTTCCTTTTTGCTTCTTCTGATAACCGAGTTGCTTCTGTTTTATTGTCTGGCAGTTTCTTTTCTTTGATGTAATCTATGAATACTTGCATCCAAGTTGTGTTGTCTGAGTTGATTGTCAAGACTTGCTCTTGATCTGACTTATTTTCAGGTGTTGCCTCGCTGGTCCTTTTGATTGAAGGCTTGGTTAGCTCCTTGACAAAGACCCCAGCTGGCACTTTTGCTCTGTCTGAGTCAAGTTTGGCTAGTACATCTGCTGCGACATTTGAGTCTCGTAGTATATGATGAATTTCTAAACCTTGGAAATTTTTCTCGAGTTTCCGTATTTCTGCACAGTAAGCATCCATATTCTCTTTGGTACAATCCTAGTCTTCATTTACTTGATTGACATCTACCGCTGAGTCTCCATAGACGAGTAGTCTTTTGATTCCTAGCGATGTTGCGACTTGTAGTCCGTGAATGAGAGCTTCATACTCTGCCTCATTGTTAGTGGCTTGCCATAGAATTTGTAAAATGTATTTGAGTTGTTTTTCGTCTAGTGCAATGAGTAGTACTCCAGCTCCTGCCCCTCCTAGTTTCAAAGATCCATCGAAGTACATTTTCCAATGGTCTAGGATGGTGTCTGGAGTGGGTTGTTGTATCTCAGTCCATTCCGCGATGAAGTCGGTCAGTGTCTGAGATTTAATTGCCTTTCTTGGAGTGAATTCTATTTTGAGTGCTCCGAGTTCTACTGCCCATTTTGAGATTCTTCCTGTTGAGTCCTGATTTCTTAAGATATCACTGAGCGGGAAATCTGTTACGACGATAATTTTGTGTGCTTCAAAGTAGTGCCTGAGCTTCCTTGACGTTATCAGGATTGCGTAGAGTAGTTTTTGTACATGAGGATATCTGACTTTTGATACCATTAGTACTTTGCTGATGTAGTAGACTGGCCTTTGGACTTTGTAGACGTGTCCTTGTTCTTCTCTTTCGACTACAATGGCAGTGCTTACTACTGAAGTAGTCCGTGATGTAAAGCATGAGATCTTCTCCTTTCTTGGGTGGCACTAATACTGGGGATGTGCTGATGTATGCTTTTAGTTTGTCGAAGGCTTCTTGTGCTTCTTCATTCCAGGTGAATTTGTCCGTTTTCTTTAGTAGTTTAAAGAAGGGTAAGCCTTTTTCTCCAAGTCTTGAAATAAATCTGTTGAGAGCGGCCATGCAACCTGTTAATTTTTGTAGATCTTTTATATCTGCAGGTGGGCCCATATAAGTTATTGCCTTGATTTGTTTTGTGCTTGCTTCGATTCCTCTCTCTCGATGAATAAAAATCCAAGTAGTTGACCCGATGATACGCCAAATACGCACTTGTTTGGGTTGAGTTTCCACTTCCATCTTTTGAGATTATCAAAAGTTTGTTGTAGATCTTCTATTAGCGAGTCCAGGATCTTTGTTTTGACGACAACGTCATCCACATATGCTTCCGCGTTCTTTCCGATTTGGTCTCCAAAACAAGTCTGGATTGCCCTTTGATAGGTTGCTCCTGCATTTTTTAGTCCGAAGGACATTGTCTTGTAACAATATGCTCCGAACGGGGTGATGAAAGAAGTCTTGCATTGGTCTTCTTCTTTTAGTGCAATTTGGTGATAACCTGAGTAGCAATCTAGAAAAGATAACAAGGCTGCTCCTGCTGTAGAATCCACTATTTGATCAATCCTTGGTAATCCGAACGGGTCTTTTGGACAATGCTTGTTGAGGTCAGTGTAGTCGACGCACATACGCCATTCATCTGTGTTCTTTTTGTGTACCAGGACTGGGTTGGCTACCCAATCTGGATGTAAGATTTCTCTTATGAAGCTAGCTGCCAATAATTTGGCTATTTCTTTCTTTATTGCTTCTTTCTTGTCAGGTGAAAAACGTCGTAATCTCTGTTTGATTGGTCTTGCTCCTTTGTTGACTTCTATTTTGTGCTCAGCCAACTCCCTTGGGACTCCTGGCATATCAGCTGGTTTCCAAGCAAATATGTCTTTGTTGTCCCGTAAGAAGTTGGTGAGCGTGAGTTCCTATTTGATAGGTAGATGAGCACTAATAGTGGCTGTTTTGGATGGGTCGCCAGTCCCTAGATCAATCTTTTGGGTTCCTTCTCCTTCAGCTGTGGTAAGGATGACTTGTTTTTTGGTGGGAATTTCCAATTCTTCTATTCTTACTTCAGCTGTTGCCGAGTTGATTTTTCCTTGTACTTTTGAGGATATCTATATAGCTTGCACATCGCACTCGTAGGCACGTTTCAGGTCTCCTCTGAGAGAGAGTACTCCGTGTGGTCCTGGCATCTTGAGTAGTAAGTAAGGGTAATATGGAATAGCCAGGAATTTTGCCAACGCTGGTCTTCCCAATATTGCATGATAAGATGATTCAAAATCTGCAACTTCAAATTTGATGAGTTCTGTGCGATAATTTGTAGGAGTTCCAAATGTCACTGGTAGAGTTATTTGCCCGAGGGGCATTGCTGGCCTCCTGGGTACTATTCCATAGAAAGGTACACTTGTTGGTGTAATCATTTTTGAAAATTCTGACCCCATCTTCCTTAGGTATCTGCAAAAATGATGTTGAGCCCTGCTCCTCCATCGATGAGTACTTTGGTTACTATTATAGCTGCGATTGTTGGTCCAAGTACTAGTGGGTATAGTCATGCGTTTCCGACGCTTGTCCATTGATCCTCTCGTGAAAACTGGATTGGATATTGAGACCAGTTTAGATATCGTGGAACGGCTGGTTCTGCTAGTCATGATTGTTCTCCATGCCAGTTTGTCTTCTTGCTTGCTTCTAGACCCTAGGACTCCTGAGAATATTACTGCTACTGTTGCTCTTGGGTTTTGAAACCCGTTGTCTGCTGAATTGTTATCTTCTTCTTTCTTTTCTCTATTTTCTTCTTTTTCCTGTCTGTCTATCTTCATATATTTTTCTTGGAATATTCGACATTCACCCATTGGGTGAATTCCCGTTGGATGATAGATGCACTTCATCTTCTCGAGTTCTTCAAATTTTCTAGCCGGGTAGAATTTCTTTCTTTAGGTAGCGACTCTTGTATTATCCGAATATCTCTTCTTATTGTGGTATTCTTGTGCTGTTGTCCGAGTTGTTCCACCTTCCCCGAGTTATCTTGTCTCTCCGAGTTGTTTCTTCTATCTGAGTTGTTTCTTCTATCTTGGTTGTTTCTGTTATCTGGGAATCTCTCCCGTGTCTTTTCTTCTGCCGTAATCATCTTTTCGACTGTTCTCTTGAACTCTTCATTTCTTCGAGGGTTTTCTTTGCAAAAATTGTGGAACATCCATCTTACTCTCAGGCCATATGAGAATGCTTCAATTACTTCTCTTTCGGTAATATCATGTACTTGTGCCCTCAGTTCTCCAAATCTTCTATAGAAATCCCTGAGGCTTTCTCCTTGATTTTGTTTTAAACCTTTCAACTCGGCTTGTTTTTTGGGTGTATGAGTATTCCTGCGAAATTTTCACGGAAGACTTTCTAAAGATCTCCCTATGTTTTGATTGAGCCTGGGCGTAACTTGTCGAACCATTGTAGTGGTAGAGTTTTGAGTGCCATTAGAAAGAATAATGCTTTGATGTCGTCATCTCCCCCGGCTAATTCTATTGATTGGAAGTAGATTCTAAGCCATTGCATTGGTTCTGTCTTGCCGTCGTATTTTGAGTGGTTTGACGGTTTAAATTTGTGAGGTAGCCTGACCGTGAGTAGCCTTCCCGCAAAGCAGGAGAATCTGTCGGGTACTTTTTCTGGTTTGTAGTCAGAATCTGCCTAGCTGTTATATCTTGTAATAGATCTGGGAGGGCTTCGGGGAGGGGTTGGTAGCCTGTCGTGATTTTCCCCCGTTCTCTCAGCCCAATCGTGATGCGGTTGAGTTCTTCTACTTTAATTTGGGACAGATAACCTTTCGAATGCGGAAACTCTTCGACTTCTTTGACTTGTTTGCTCGGATGGTACACGACGAGGAGGTACTCGGTCGTCTTGTATCCTTTGTGCGGTTGTTCTGAGTATGCTCCTGAGCCTGGCTTGTTCTTCACTTGGTCGTTGTATAGCGTTGATTTCATCGATTAACTCCTGTATTTTGTTGATGGGGTCAAGTCTAGCCCTTGCTGTGGCTCGTCTTTCTTCTGCTTCCTTTTCAGCTCTTCTTTCATTGTACTTGGCTAACTCCTCTTTGTATTTGCGCCATGCTTCCCTGCGTTCTTGAACTCGGTTCTGCCTTCCTCCCTTCTTCTTGTTTCTTCTTTCTCTTGCTGTCTTTTGGCTTTCTCTTTCTCCATCTCTAGTTACGAAGTTGGGCGGGGTATCGGCTTCTGATTCTTCTGATGATCTGTAGTCGGGTTGGACTGGTGGTACCAGGGGTTGCCTGATCATGTAGACTTCTTTGTGTATGTCGAGCGAGTAGTCGGATTCTTCCTCATCTAATGACCTTCCGTATTAAAAAGGGAGGGGAACTGAGTACTAATCTTGTTCTGAAGTTATGCCATTAGATTCCATCGTTCTCTGGATGATGTTCTAATATGTCCGCGCAGTATTGCTGAGGCCGAAGTAGAGAGAACTCGGCGCTTTTTGTGTACTTGGTTCTGGAGTTTCTTCTCCCATCAGCTTGAGTTTTGAAAAAATTCCAGATATCTCCGACTCTGGTTCCGGAAGAAGTTGACCGTGGAGAGCTCCGTGATCGTCAGCTTCGCCGATCCAGCTTTCGAAGATGAAGGATGATCCTCTCGGAAAAAACATCGTGTGTAGGTCCGCTGAGCTCTTGACATTGAATTCGTCGAAACCCCCTACCTGGCGTGCCAGCTGTCGGTGTTTAGCCACCGATAGCCTGCCATGGGTCCCCGTAGCAGTTGATTCGGATCTTCGGCGAATACTAGAACTCGGCGGTTACGCAAGAGACACCCGGTTTATCCTGGTTCGAGCCCTCATCGTCGAGTAAAAGCTCTACTCCAGTCGGCCGTGGCCTTTTGCGTTGTATTGATGTATGATTGTGTGTTGTTGTTGCTTGTTACAATGAGGGTGCTTTGGCCTCTTTTTATGAGAGAAAAGAGCCAGAGCTTTGGTTCTAATCCTAGTCGGACTTAGTAGAGAGAGTTCTGTTCCTATTACAGAAGTTACTTTCTATTCGTCTAACTAGGACAGGACGTCTTCTGCTTGGAATCAGTCCTCTTGCCTCTGTCTTATGGGTCCGCCTGAACGGTAGTCATGTTTGTAGGGAACCGTCTTGGTCCCGCATCGACAACCTATCTCCGTCAGTTTCACTGAGTCAGACGCGACGTCCGCGACCGGCGCATCCGCCGCCTTAGGTTTTTTCGTCGCCCCAGTTTTCACCCGTTTTGCCGGATCTTCCCGATCGTCGGCAGCCTTGCGAATGGGCATCCTCGACTTTCCGAAAGTGGGAACATTGATGATAGACAGGTCATCATCGAAAGCACTAGCAGCCTTCTCACCTTGGCGGGGCTTAGTGGGAGCCATCTGGTCAGCAGCCACAGACCCCTGCGAAGCGAAAACCAAAAGGCACCCGATGAGTCGAAATCATCAAGCAACGATGCATCATAGCTTTCCCCACTCAGACGAAAGCCTTATCATAAATGCCGAGTGCAAAGAACCAACGAAATGAACAAAACAAAGTTCAACCTGTCCATCCCCGCCCAAGTCAACATATGTTGACATGTCATCCAGAGCGAATTTGGCACTTCTTTTCCCCGGCCTAGCAAGCTCGCGGCAAATGCGAATATCTTTAGTTTTAGAAGCTTTTTGCTTGCCAACCCACTACTCTCGGCACTGCATATCACCGCTGGACGTCTCCGTCGCTGGAACCGCAAGGACTGCAGGTCGGGAGGCTGGGACACCATAAGACTCGGCTTTGAATGGAGGTCGGTCTTCATAAGCAAAACCCATCATATCGAAGACTCGGTTCAAGTGTTTTCGACCACCAAGGATAGCAGCCTTCGACTGGTCTTCTTTGTCGGTCATTTTCCCACAAATAAGCACCACCCTCTCTTCAACAAAACGAACAAACACTTCGTCGTTGAGAAAGCTTTCATAATGGCGAATGTCAAGCGCTGTGCGCCGATAGCCATCAACATCAGCGAAAGCTTCGTATCGTACCGCAGAGCAAAGCGGAAACACCCGCAAAGTGACCCATTCCTCAACTATGTTGCGGCTAATCTGCAGCCTCGCTGTAGCGACGAATGCCTCACCACTTTCAACAGCTCCAGGAGTGCTTAGCGAATACACGGGTTTCTTTTCGTCGACAAAGGGCACCAACTCCGAAACCAGGGGAGACGCCGGCGAGAAAGTCCTTTAGCCAAGCTATCCTCAACCTCAGAGTCCGAACACACCCAGTAGTAGAACCAGTACTTCTGCCAGTCCCCCATTTGTTTTTATAAGTTTGCGCTATGCTGACCGTACCCCGAGACTTTCGCGGCACGAAGTTGTACAAACCAAATTCACAGTTCTCACTATCCCCTTTGTTCGGACTGCGGTGAAGGGTGTAGAACCGTGCAAAAGAGTCAACAGACAGTGGGCATCCGTGCATCTTCATGGCAAATGCAAAGATCCTGAGCCGACACACAGCATTCGGAGTGAGCTAGTGCAGCTGCAAATGAAAGCGTTCCAGGACTTCCGCGATGAAGGGTTCGAGCGGGAACTTAAGACCAGCGACGAAGAAGTCACGAAAAACAAGGGCTTCGTAAGGTCATGGTTGAGGGATTTCCTCTTGCCCTGGCCGACGATATGGAGCAGGGTCTTCGGGTGTTAGAAATTTCCGTTGAATGAAGTTTTCGATCTCAGTCGCTGTAACATGAGACCGGCCGAGATAGAAAACACCGCGCTCCCCCGGAGACGAAGGCGAAGTTCCAATAGATTCGGTTCCATCATCGGAATTCGAGTTAGTATTCGCCCCAGTTCCACTTTCGCCGGGGTTATCAGTCGAAGACATCTAACACACCCAAAGGTAAAGCTGAAGCGAAAAGCAGGAATGCCGAAAAACACAGCCTACAGTAGTACGAGCGAAAGCAAAGGCAGAAAAAATTCAACGTGAATTCGAACCAACCTTTCAAGGAGAACATGAAGCGAAGTCCGGCAGGAGCGAATACCTTGAAAGGATGAAAGCAAACACCAAGGGTGAGCACGAGCAAATGAAGGCACGGGGAAGGGCGCGGCCCAGCGCTGGCTATTTATAGGGGCACTCAGCACGCCTCCCAAGGAAGCCGAGCGGGCGCCCCGTCGGCGCGGTCGTGAGGCACGATTCCTGAGAAATTCGGCGACATTAAACCAAAATAATGATAATAATAATAATAATAAGTAAAAAAATAGGAGGAGAAAGTGCAGGCTCGCCTCCTCCCTGGGTGGCGCCTTTCGCAGGATGGTCCACCATCACGAGCGTAGGCAGCGAGAGGGTGGCCCAAGGGGCTACTGTTGGGGGAGTCTCAACCTCCTCAGTCTCGCCAGCGGCGCAACCACAGGAACGGGGCGAGGGAGCGAACAGGTTTTGTGCGAGCGGATCCTTCGCCGTCGGGCGAACCCTTCACGTCAGTACGTGATGGGCCAGGCGAAAGCAATAAGGGCAGGCTCGGCATGCCGACCCAGTCGAATTCCGCTGCGAAACCAAATTCGCCGGGTACGACCAGCAAGAGAATCTACGGTGACGACACTCTCGCCGTGGAGGGCGAATGAGAAATTCGGTGCGAGCGAATCCAAGAGCGGTCGAGGATCCCGGGACAAGCTTCACTTTCATTTCAACGTTGTCTCTCGTTGCAGGAGAAGGTGGGCCCTCCGCCTAGGGGCCCATGCGGTGGCCAGACCCGACTGGCGCTACCCTAGGGAGGTGACATCTGGGGAAGGCCGGGGAAGGAAAGTATAGAACTGCCCTTGGCGATGCAAGGTCGAAGTGGTGGCCCCTGGCGGAACCCTAGGGCTAATATCGAGATTGAATGCGTCGCCGACATCCTATATATTGAACCAAGGGGGTGTCTGCGAGAGAGAGAGACTGAGGCTGGTCCAGAGCGCTTTAAGCCTGCCGACCGAAGTCCAAATTCTATTGTAGCTTGTTGTCGCCAGGCTTTCATCCTAGGCAAATGTATCAGTAAAAGTTGTTTTCATCAACTCTTTCGATTGTGCGTATTCGAGGCTGTTAAGGTTTTGTTGGCATAACCCAACACATATCATTGAAATACAAACTTTACATAAACTAATGGTAAACTGGTTGCCACAGTTTTATTTAGGGAAAACCATTTTACACAACCCTAAAAATTGAATATTGCAGCTGCATTGAGGACTTAGAATAATTTTCAAAGTTGTCTCCAAAACCTATTAATTCAAATTTTAGGCCACTTTTTGAGCAAGATAAAAATAGGATTTGGCCTTGGACCCTAAAACAAAGTTTGTAGTACATATTTCAAACAACAACTTTTATTTAGAGCCCAATATCAAAAAGTGAATAAATCATGTACTTACACTGTAAGCTATTTAGCATCACAATAAAGGCATAAATGATACTTTTATCACAAGGAGGCACATTTTAGCGATCAATATAAACCCTACCTCATATTTAATTCTAAAATATTTTAAATCATTTTTTTGAGATTATTTAGCAAACTTTTGAATTGCATACATGGACCTTGTATTGACACATACTCATGTTTATATGCAAAATGATGCTTATGCATTAATGAAATGCAATGCAAAACATGATTAACACTTAGGGTATTACAGCTCCTCTCCCCTTCTAGAAATCTCGTCCCTAGATTTTGAGATGGCTAAACCGTGGGGTTTAGTAATGGAAAAGGAAATGTGTCAAGCACTTCTTGATTCAGCTTCTTCACAAGGTAACAAGGGTGGTTTCGGTTTGAAGTTCACAACTTTGTTCACAAAGGGTTTGTGTCCTCATTAGCTTTGGCAAGGGGTCGAAAGGAAACGACGCCCTAGTTGCAAGGTCATAATGAATTTTGATCTCTGATCTTAATGTAGTGAGTACCCGGCAGTATTTCCTTATGGTCACACTCCACAGGAGACTCTGAGTTTAGATACCCAGCAGTATTTTCCTTATGGTGGTGTTCCACAGGAGGCTCCCAAGTTTTGATCCTATTCCAAGATCATTGATCATTGGTCACCATACGTTTGATAAAAGTTTTCCATTCGGGGTGTATTAGAGAGAGGTTAGCAATCATGGCTATGGTGGTTTTAGGAGCACCGACTACGTTTCCAGTGGGCATCCTGGTAGACACTCGTGTTTGCAACCATAAGAGATCTCCGGTTCCACATTGCACCATAGTCATGGGTCGGGGCACCATCATAAAACACAATTGCGAGAATTCTTTCATATACAACCCCATGGATTGAAGGTTCAAGAAATATCATGCCATGGTAAGGAATTATGGGATAACACCTATAGTGACAAATAGCACAAAAAGGTTACAACTTTAACAAAATTTGCAATCTATGAGTTAGTGAGATTATGTAATATGGATAGTATGAAAGGGAAGATACATCTCAATTTGATTTCGGTAAGGGGAGGTATTTTGAGTTTAATTCATGCTATGATGTATGCTTGTTCTATTCGTCCTCACGCATTTAGGGAAGAGTAGACTTTCTAATCGATAATAACCGGTGGCATTCTTACGTGCTCTCAATAATTCATGTCTAGTCGATTTGCTATACGTTCTCATAGTTAGTGTACCTGCAGAAAAATCCATTTCAGCCCGATTCCCCACAAGATATATATATCACACACAATGAAAGCGGTAAACTAAATGCTCCCCACATATGTATACTCCTGTATACATACATGTAGCACTAACTACCCGAATCATCATTATATCACCCACAATTAAGTACCTTCATATGAACATGTGTGTAACATATAAATATTCCGGTAACCACACTAGCAATCTCCTAGACTGGCGGTTGTCCGATCATGCTCTCCCAACTCACACTTACCTCAGCGTAGGTGTGACGTTGCATAATTTAAAAGAGACAGTTTATACTACGTACTTCCATATATGCATATATGAATATACACATATATTTCCATATGAGGTCACCACCACCCCTAGGTCATCGGGTGACAAGATAACCATTTAATACTTACCTTCTTACCTGAGCGTAGAGGTATTGATTCACACACTTGCAATAAATTAAAACCCCCCAGAGTTAGTTGTAGCCACCTGCTAGTCCTTATATAGGGCTTAATGGAGATGTCGCTAGCATAGTTTTGGAAATCTTGATTTGAAACAAGTTGCATATAGCAAAATAGGTTTTCCAAAAGCAAAACTTTATTTTTAAACTATGTATATGATAGTATTATGCTTAATCTTGCTCTGATGCCAACTGTGACAGAACCGTTCAATTCATACACGATCAAGTATGACGGTCCTCGTTAATTACATTGACCCCCTCATACTATCACGTATATAAACCTGGTAGTCTGCCAAGTGTCATGAAGGACCTCGATAAATCAACTTTACAGCCAGTTTTAAAAGGATTACCAGATTAAAAGTTTGAATCATATTGCTAGCTTAGATGACATCCTCCAATAAAGTATAGATGAGAAGTGTACTCAGAGTAGCCGTGCCCACCGGAATTTGATTATCACCTTCAACAGAGAAAGTACTTCCACCTGCAACGGGGTGGGTAAAACCCTGAGTACTCAATTGTATTCCGCAAGACTTACCTGACAAGGAGAGAAATAAAAGACTCCAAGGATAATGATAGGCTATGTATGTGGAGTTTGATGGCTAGCGTCATTTACAGAAAAGATTACTAATATAAATCCTTACTTTCAAGTGTTTATGGCAAGATTAAAATTAATTCAAATCTATTAGAACTATATTTGCACCTTCTAATCCATACATTTAGAATTATAGCAAGAATTTAACTAGAGAAGAGGTACCATTTGTAATCCTTTTAACACCATCAATGTTTTCCTTTCTTTACTACGTCTCTGCGATCGGGCATGAGTTTCTCACTATCTGGGAGAGACGGCGATTCGAATCGATTACACCAGCTGGGTAAAGCCTGTATCACACACCCTCACGAGCTAGCAAGGCTCGCTCGAGTCACTGTTCACTCTATTCAAAAGATAGAATTGAATCCGCTATGCAAAACTCATGGTACTGCATCCTCACAAGTCATGCCCGTTCAGCCCGTAGCCCGTAGTCACGCAAGGTCTTGGATCAGTACCCGCCCACCGTCTGTTCTTCCTAGTAATGCTAGTGGTTCAAGAACTACCTCGAATAGGCTAATCAGTTTCACAGTCAAAACGAGTTATTCGGCTGTTATGTGAAGGTACGTTCAATCTCATACCTAGATCCAGAATACGGCTCGGTCCTTAATTGACTTAGATGGGAATAAGCATGCACACAAGACCTCCATGTCCTGTTGCTTCACCAATCACCAAATCTTGTCCGGTCTCCAATTATTAACCACCTCATGATTAAGTGTAACATCCCTGTTACCCAACACCCAAAAATCACAACTTTCAAAAACTTTTTCGAAAGCTAACCTATGCTTGGTGAGTGTCGTATACATAAACCATCCGTAGTAAGTTGCATTAGCTCCTGAACTTAGATTCGTGGCATGTGCATTGTTTCTCTTTTCATACTAGTGTGATTTGCTTCTTTATGGTTTTTATGTGTTGCTAAGCAACTAACATAGTAAGTAGAAAGGTGACATGTGGGCCCAACACCCTTGACCTAGAACCTAGACTACCTTAAAGTGGGCCCCACCAGCAAGGTATATGTATACGTACATATATGTGTACGCCTAGTAGCTAGCCTTGTAATGAAAAATGGAAAAAGTAAAGGGGAAGAGAGGGAGGAAACCAACCAGCCGGGTTGGCTCGGCCTGCCTGGCAGCCCACCCAACCCAGCCGCGCCCTTTTTTCCCTGCTTGCCAAGACGGAGCCCAAGACCACCGCGGCCCAAAGAAGCCTCCACGCCCCTTCCTGTGCTCGCGCCAATACCCACCGCTCCCGACCACGCGCATGCTCTCGCGCCCGCGCTGCCCGCCCCTCTCACGCCTTGGCCCGGCCGTCCCTGGGGGACCACTTGTCATCCCTACTCCGGCTTCCTCCTCTCGCTTTTGCCAAAAGCAGAGGGCGCGCCGAGGCCTTTGCCTGCCATCGCCCCTGCCCGGGGGGGCGTGGGGATGAGACCGCCACGCCCACACCCGGGCAGCGCCACCAGCTCCTCCGCTTCGTCGCGGGCGTGACGTCGCAGCGAGGTCCCAGCCGCCGGACAGCCAGGCCCGCTGCCTCCCCTTGACCGGCCGCCGCACCAAATTGAGCCGCCCGAGCACCATCGCGACACCCCGAACCCTAAAACCTAGCCGTAAGCCATCGGATGGGCACCACGTACCACAGACGCCCCATCGCCGCCCACCGTGTGCCATGGGCGCCGCCACCTATAAAAGGGCATCCCTTGATGCCCCGGCAACCCATCCGCCCCTCCGCCGCCTGGTGGCGTCCCACTCCCCAACCGCAACCACCACGTAAGAGAGGGCCGTGGAAGAGGAGGGAGGTTCCGAGAGCAGCCGCTGAGGAGCCGGGCCGGATCGCTTCACCTTTGCCGGAGCCGCCACGACCGAAGCCGAGGAAACCGACGCCGCCCTGATCGGCTACTCCACCGCAGCAGCTCGGCACGGCACGGCCTCAACTCGCCACGGCAAATACCTCTCCCTCGCACCGCTATCCTTCTTCGCCAAGACCGACGGTGAGCTTCCTCTCCCGCCGTCGCACCCGCTCCACGGTCGCCGCACCGCCTTCCCCTGGGTGGCTCGAGGCCACGCCGCGGCTGAGCACGCACGCACGCCAAGATGCCCGCTGGCCCGCGCGACGCACGCCACCCGGACATCGCCGCACGCCGCAGACGCCGCGCCAGAAGCGCCGCCATGGCGCTGCCGTTTGCCTCACCACCGCCGCTAGGCTTAGGCGATAGGCGAGCGAGCTCCGTTTCGCCACCGCGCGCCCGCCACCTAGTTGTCCAGGCGCCAAAAGCCCAGCCTTTGGCTACACCCGCTGAACACCGCTGCTCACGGAACTCCGCCTCACGCCGCCCAGCTGAGCGGACTCCGCCGATGCCTCTTGGTCACCGGCGCCGCCGCATGCCGCGCGCGATCCCAATTTGGGAAAAAGGGGACCTTTTTTTTTTTCTTTTTTTTTTTTTTTTTTTTTTTCTGGTTCCCCGCCAGGGCGGTCGCGCCGCCGTCCACCGGACTTCCGCCGGAGAGGTCGACGCGGCCGCGCCGCGCACACTGCACCATCGCTTGGGCGCGGGGCTACCGAAGCTTGAAGCCGCCACGAACTCACCCCGAGCCCGACACGGACACACCTCCTCGCGAGATGCGCGCAGATCGCCACCACGGCCCGCCGCGAGCGAGCCGCAGCAACACCGCTGCCGGCCGTCGAGGGGGCCAAAGCCCTTTTTCACCCTAGGAGGCATGCCCCGGGCGCGAAAGAGGCCGACACGCCCCTTTCTAGCCGATGAACGCCACCGGGAAGGCGGCACCGATGGGCTCGCCATCCGCGACACCGTCCGGCAAGAGGAAGGAGAAGGGAGGGGCTCCCCCAAGAGCCCCGTGCACCCGGTTCCTGGTAGACCGAGAGAGGAGGCAGGGGATGGGCGCGGCCCACCGTGGGCCGAGAGAGTGGCCTACTGTGCGCCAAGCGTCGGGTTCACCATGCACCGCACTCGTGCACCGCAGCCCGGTGGAGGCCCGAAAGTGCCGCCACGCCGCCGCCAGACCGACACGTGTCCCGGCCGGGCCGCCCAACTCGGCCTCGTCCAACCCCACCCAGGCCCAACAACGAGCCCGGGCGTTGATCGTTGACCGGTCAACGTTGACCGTTGACCCGACCCCACATGCCGGTGACACTTTTGAACCAGCCAACCGGGCCCCTGCCACGTGTCACCTGTTTTCCAATTAAATAAATTGATTTTTCTTTTTCATTTTCGTGAGGTGATTTAATCTTCGAAAAATCATAATAAATCCATTTTGACTCCGAAAAATATGAAACCAGTGTCCAAATTTTTCTAAAAGTGAGCTCTAGGTCATAGGCTTATCCATGGGTGCTTTTGCTTCTTCCGGATTTCAGTTGCTTCTTTGTGCACCTCTATAGGAGCCGCTAAACGCGGTATTATGTCACGCTTTTCAGAGACGGAGGAGCCGCTGACTGAGGCAGGAGACGACTACGAGTACACCGAGGACCTGGGAGACGACCCGACCGCAGGTGCCACGTCCCACCCAACTTCTTAGCACCTATTTAGACATGCAATAAATAGAATTGCTAGCGCTCTTTTTATCTGTTGCTTGCTGCTACTGATAGGGTGCATGGTAGATTGATTGATTCAGCCTATGCCTTGTCGAAACCAATCCCCTGCATACCCGCTGCTAGGATTAGACTCACGCTTATCTTGTTTATCTTGATGCTACTCACTTATACTATCATTACTGTTGACGTATCATGATTGTGAGTGGCTAAGGCACGTGGTGCCAAAGATGTGGGAACCGGGACTTTGGAGAGATCTTGGTGTGAGTCTTGGGTGTGTGGTGAGGGTTGCGTCGACTGGACAGGATCTAGGGCGAGTCATGAGGACGAGCCATGCCAGGGGAGTGTGATCTGGGCATTCCCCATACGAGAGTACCTGTGGCGGGTATATGTGTTGGGAGAAAGTTCGGGAGGAGTGCCTTTGTGGTACGAATCGCTGAACGGGAGGTGCCGCGCGAGGCACGGGGCATGGGCCCCTGTGAAGTTGTCCTGTCTTGTCACTCCTAAGGACTGGTATGTTATGAGAACCGGTTCATAGGACCACTCGTGCACACCACTCGTTCCTGATGGGCGGGAAACGACTTGACGGCTAGCTGGCCCCCCTGCCGTTACTACTAGGTTGTAAGGAGATAGTGTAGGGAGGTACGGGTGTCGAGACCCACACCCTCCTGAGACAGCGTGGTGCCCCATGGGATCCGGCGCCACGCCTCACGCCTCGGCGTCTTGGGTGGACTCCGGGTGCCCCGTGAGCCGAGTGGTAGAATGGCAAGGGGGGCGTTAGACGGCGGCTCGGTATCGGCCTAGGCGAGGCGCATCGCCGATGATGGTGATCCGGTGGTTCCAGTGTACACGCTCTCGCAGAGTTGATCGATCTATACGTATAGCCGTGTCCACGGTTACGGACATTCCTATGTTTCCACCCCCTCATGATTAGCGAGCGGAGTCCATTTCTCTTCTCTCCCCCTGGGTGTGGTGTTATCCGGCCTAGGGCCGTTGAGGCGAGGAGGAGCGGGAGTCTTCCTCGTCGACTTGAGTGAGAGTGTGGTGTGTTATGTGGATGGTTATGGATGGGATGGATGGGAGGAGTATGGATATAGACGGGTTAAAACTTGACAAATACTATTTAATTATGTTAATGCATAGGAAACCCAGAGCCTCAATTAGGACTCTTGATTACCCTTGCATCCACCTACCATATAGCAAGCTTCATTCATATGGGTGGGATTAGTGGCCAGTACAAATCGTACTGATACATTGTGGTTCAGGGGAGAACATCGAGTGGGAGACCGACGAGGATGACGAGGAGGAGTAGGTGTCTCGAGCTACGCGCAAGTGGTCGACGTGCCGATCCGCTTCTACCTACCTTATGCTTTTCCGTATGTGTGTGTGAGTGTGATTCCGCCTTGCAGGCGATGTAATAAATACTTAAATCTTGCTACTTGTACACTCTAAATTAATTATTCCGCTGTATGCGCACTTTGAACCACTGATTTATCGATGATGGCGATGAGCCCTTCGAGGCCATTGCATTATTGTACGAAAACTGTGACTTTTCCCTTCGAGGAAAAGCGGGTTGTTTCATTAAGGATATCATAAGTACCAGCCTAAGTATTGCGGATGACAGGAATCATCCAACTTCTTAATGATCTAAGCATGGCTAAGCATAAAACTATCTATCTCATCTAGCAAGATAAATGTGTGTATTTTAGTGGGCAAGGTATTCATGCAACAACGGTATCAATCAACTCCTATCAACTTAATGCACATAGCAAAATAATTCAAAGAAAGTGATTAATTGCTTTTCAAAAAGGTAGAATAGGTTAATTAAAATGCTCCGGGGCTTGCCTGTGTTGTAGGGAAGGTTAGCTATTATTCTTGACATCAACATCTTCCATGGAATCACTTTGCTAGGATTGGATCATCATGAACCTTCTCTAAAACTTGACCATTGTGATCCTTTTTCTCCCATGTGCTCTACACAAAATGAAATGATGCATGCTTAATGTTATGCGTGACATGATGCATGATGAGATGATTTACTTGGATGATGACAATGGAAAGATATGTAAGGTTCCATGTGTGCAATTCTCTTTCTCTTATGACAACACTGTATTATCAAGCTTGTTTTTAATCTTTACAGAGTAGGTGCATATCGTCTTTCTAGATAAATTATTACAATTACTTGAGAACAACCATTATCCTCTTATAACAACCTATCATGATCATTATCCTTAATGAATCAAGTTGCCAAGGATCAGTTGGGTTTCATGATCCAAGGTCTACAAGCAATCCGAAAGGTCATACAAGTGCATTACTGAGGTAAACAACTAAAGAAAGTTGAGTACAACTTTCCTTCACAATGCAATCACAAGTAATTATTATAGAGCATTTTTACTTACTTTCTCCACAATTCATTCATTAATTTAATAAAGAGCAATGCAGATCACGTCATACAAACCAAGCAAGACGAGGAATCATTAATCAAATATCATTACACACAGATGGATTACAAAGATTGAAGCAATCAACTAATGTGGCAAACGGAGACAGGACAGCAGCACATCAGCTAACTGTTTTAACCATAACAGAAGCTCTAAATATCCAGAAGAGGTGTTCTTGGACTTTCTGAAAAGCTTATAAATTTGGCTACAATTTTCGTATTCATGCCTAAAGGTGATTCTACACCTAACAAAGTCAAACAGCCTAAGGAAACAGTTCTGTCCAGAATTGGACCGATTCTGTCCCTGAGTTGAGCATGCTCATAACCAGGGCCATAGGTCACCAAAATTAGTGATACAAGACATTTTGAAAAGCTTATGAAAAACACTATAACTTTCTAGTTATCATCAGAAGGTGATTCACAAGCTAACTAAGTCAAACAAGCTAATCTTTCAAGACTGCACAGACAATGAACAGAATTTGATTTGGCAATTTGTGCAATCTATGATTCCCTATCTTGTTGGCCAAAAATCATGAAAGTTTGAGACAAACTAGATATGGAAATTTTCTACAACTTTTGTATTCAAGCCATCTACAGAAAACTTCATTTTAAAAATGTAAACATCTACTGAACAGAACTTACACCTGCTGTCATTTCAGCAAGCGAGTGTGGTTTAGTTCATTACTTGACCATAAACAAGAGCAAGCATAAACTTGGATCATAAACCTCTATAAACATAGCTATATCCCACTGGATAAAGCTAAACATATGAACATGTTAAGCATTTAATGTAAGCTATTTAATTAAGTATTGCACCAATTATCATGACAAGATGACAAGGGATATCAAGCATAACCTCAATCAAGATAACTCAAGTTAAGCTATTACCGGGCAATCATATACACAAACTTATTCACTTAGCATTAAAGGACATTACAGGTAGGTAGAAGTTTGCATAAGCAACACACATCTATTAATTAATAAATCATTAAGAGAGCAGGTATGCGTGTTACCCAAAAGATTAAAGTAGTATTACTATGCCTCAGTCATCATTACGTACAAAAGGGTAATAACATAAAACATATATATATATATATATATATATATATATATATATATATATATATATATATATATATATATATGCATCATTAACTACTATTAACTTAGCTACTACTACTACTACTGAGTAGAACTAAATATGAAAAACACATTAATCATTTCAGACATAAATATAGTAAGTGGATGCTTATCCCTATCCTTATTTTTAATCAAACTTTTCAAAACAAACACAAATCATGGAAGCATTTATTAACTATGAAAGACATTTTCCTTTTTATTAATATGGTGATTAAGAACATACTAGGAGGAACATGCCATTGCCATGAAACATCAAAAGTTGAGTGTTTCATGGTCTTCAATTAAATTCTAAAAAACTCATTCAAGTCATTTCACGATTGTTTATTCTTCGAAGGAAATTATATATATATATATATATATATATATATATATATATATATATGCATGCATGGACACTTATATGCTTTAGCAAGCAAAACATAAAATAACAAGTCATCTATCATCCAATTGAAGCATTTCAGAAATAAATAGTAACTCATGATATGAAAACCGTAAAGTATGTAATTAAGATGTTCAAATACATACATGTATTTAACCCAAGATGCTTCTTTTCCATTTATTAATAAATATAGAAATAATGATTTTATTAAACATTGTCAAATTCATCCCAAACTTTTTGCTCAGGTTGGATTATCATGAAATAGTTGCAAAACAAGTTTCATAATTTTTGGATAGTTGTATTGACCTAGAAAAATCATGGAATAGACATTTATTAATTAAAAGGTGTAATTTTAACATATGTCAAAACTATCAAATATGGTAAAGTTATATTTTTCCATAATAGATAATCTCACAAAGAACACACACATATTTATTTTATATTTTTTGGAGCTATAAATACTTAGTTATGAAATAAATAAGAAATCATCATTTTAATATTTTCTAAAAAGGAAAAACCTTCACCCCTTCTTCTTCCTCGGTGCAGAACAGAGCTGGGCAGTGGCCGGTAGTTGGCCGGGCCTTGGCCGGCGGTGGCCAGACGGCGGCGAGCACCAGCGGCGGTAATGGCTAAGGCGGCGGCGGCAAGCCATCCGGCCGGCCGGCAGGCGACGGTGGTTGGCTGCGCGGGTTTGGGGCATCCACTGGCTAGGGGCGAGCAAGGTGGTGCCCTTAACTTGGTTGGAGAGGGCTTGCGGCGCCATGGCCACGGTGGCAGGGAACTCGACGGCGTTTCTACCGGACTCAAGAAGAAAGGTGGCGTGGCGGTGATTCTGACGGCGATTGGCCGCGGGTAGGTCTAAGAGAAGCGCAAAAAGATGGCGAAGCCAGGTGAGCGAGCAATTTTTGCTGTGGGAAAGCATGGAGCATGAAGGTGCACGACGGCAGCGAAAGAAAGAAAAAGAAGATGACGCCGGCGTTCTGGTGCTTAAAAAGGAAAGGGCGACGTCACCAGCACTGCTAGCGCCTTCGCGAGCTCGGTGATGTGGTAGGACACGTGTCCCCGCGCCTTCTCGGTGATGGACACGGCAATCACCGGCGGCCAGTGAGGAAGGAGGAGAAAGGGAGAATGGCAACAACGTGTCAATTACTGTAGCAGTGCCATTTCTCTTCTTCTTTTCAAATTAGTTCCAAAATCATATAGCAACCTGAAAATCTCCAAACATAGAAGTTCCTCATTTTCAATAGCTCTTCAACTTTGCTTTAAAGCTCAACCTCTAATTCGGCCTGGCTTTTGGAATTTATGTTTGGGGACAAAAAGAAGGTATTTGAATTTATAGTTTTTGAAAACAGTTGATTAGCAAATTTGGGCAATTAATTAATGACTAATTATTTACTAAACATGACAATCAATGACACCATTACAAAGTACAAAATGCAGACCAACCAATGAAACAAGATTTGCGCAAATTTTATCTATGGAAAATGATTATATAAACTCCCAAACATTGGTACTTTGAATTGAAAACTCAGAATTCAGTTAAGCGAGACTTGAGCATGCTGATTAACTACTTTTGGCAATTATTTAAGGATTAACCAACAATCAACAGGCTCAACCAATTTCATATCAGTGAAATACAAACTTTACATCAACTAATGGTAAACTGGTTGCCACAGTTTTATTTATGGAAAACCATTTTACACAACCCTAAAAATTGAATATTGCAGCTGCATTGAGGACTTGGAATAATTTTCAAAGTTGTTTCCAAAACCTATTAATTCAAATTTCAGGCGACTTTTTGAGCAAGATAAAATAGGATTTGGCCTTGGACCCTAAAACAAAGTTTGTAGTACATATTTCAAACAACAACTTTTATTTAGAGCCCAATATCAAAAAGTGAATAAATCATGTACTTACACTGTAAGCTATTTAGCATCATAATAAAGGCATAAATGATACTTTTATCACATGGAGGCATATTTTAGCGAAAAGATCAATATAAACCCTACCTCATATTTAATTCTAAAATATTTTAAATCATTTTTTTGAGATTATTTAGCAAACTTTTGAATTGCATACATGGACCTTGTATTGACACATACTAATGTTTATATGCATAATGATGCTTATGCATTAATGAAATGCAATGCAAAACATGATTAACACTTAGGGTATTACACCCAGCTCCGTTAATTAGAGAGACTGTCTCGTAAAATCATTTTTTTTTGGTTGTGACATGAACCCTTTATTCAGGTATTTTCATTCCAAACTCATATGGAAACTAAGTTTCTATTTTTCTTCATTTATTATTCCAATTTTATTCTTTATTAATTTTATTTGGTATCAAATTTTTTATTTAATCTGACCTATTAGATCATCATAAAATCTAATAGTGTAGAATCTTTTATTTTTTCAACTTATGTGGGAATTTCTAGGCCTCTCAGCGAACGTGGTGGCTCCTTTTACCACTGTTGTATTAATATTAATATAGTAGATGTCATGACCACAAGATCAAAGCATGGATGTGTAGTTAAACAAGCTAAGGAAAACAATACTAAAATCACTGACCTCTTATAACATATGCAATGCCAAGCACTTGACAGCGTGACAGTAAACTCCCCTATAAAGGGAGTTATTAGCAGGGTTTCGAACCCTGCTAATACCATCGCTGGCAACCCAAAAGTTGTGCCTCGGTACGAGTGCATCTGCCTAGGTTAGGGCATCCGGAGTGTGTGGTTTTCACCCGTGCTAAGTCCGATGTGGCTATCTTAAGGTCAGTCCCATACATACCGGACCTCCATCTTAGCATAAGACCAAACCTTAAGCCTAGGACCCACCACAAGAAAACAAAATTCTTGCCATTCCTGCACAGGAAGGAGGTTGAGCGCCATGCCGAAAGGTGGCCCGTGAGGCCACGAGCTGGCAGCCAAAGCGCTGCGTCGTGACCAGCAGCCGGAGGCCAAGCCGTTCGGCCGGTGAGCGCAAAGGCACGGGGATGGTGGTCTGGCGGCTCGGAGATCCTGCACATGGGAGACAGGGAGAACCGGAGATGGGGCGACATCGAGAACCAAGGGGAAGAGGTTGGATGTGAAGGAAGTGGCTACGGGGGCTCGACGTTTGTGGCCGACGGTGTCAGGAAGCTGTAGTGGCCAGCGCATAGGTGTGATAGCCCAGGGAAGAGGCAGGCGGCGGCATGCTCTTGGCGACGAAAATTAAAAAAAAAAATGAGCGGTTGAAGAAAACGAAGACAAGTGCAGGTGTTTATTTTATTTAGATTAGATATGGAGCCATACTTAAGAACTCCATGTGGCAAATCACCGTACCCTTAAGACCATCACCAATTTTATATGTTTCTCATGCCCAATAGGTGAACCTGGTTTTGAAGGGTTTTCTTGATTGGTTGACTGAGACTCATCCTCAGATAATACCAACCGTGGGGCGTTCTTACCCCACCGGTCCAGTTTTGCTTTTAACACATGCGACTAGTGGTAGCGAGGGACCATCCTGAGAAGTTATTGCTGCCAGGCAGCCACAGCGTTGCAATTATATGCAGCCTGAAGCTTTGCACCGCTTTGAAGGTAAACTAGCGTGAGCAGGGTTTTCCTTGTTAGAGAAGTAATTCTAATTCAACATGCTCGGATATAACTAATTTCTGTCGTCACATATATTTCAGTGTAGCATGCTTAGATACAGTTTAAAGTTATTTTGAAAACAGAGAGTGGGGGAAGAACAACGTCATATATAGGGGCAATATTGAAGTCATCTCTCCCTCTCTATCTCTCCAAAAGATAAAAAGATTGTAACGTCTGTTTTGGGCGGTGATGGCTCTAACGAACGTCTGTTGTGGATGGAAATTTACAGAGTTCTCCCTCCATCCCAAAATAAGTACAATCTCGCTTATTGAGGAGTCAAATTTTTTTAAGTTTAAGCAAATATATACACAAAATTACTAACATTTATGATGTATAATAAGCATCATTATATTGATCGTGTAGGGCATGTACGACCCATAAATAGAGGATTGTCTGTAAGGTTTTCGGAATCTGAACACAGTCAGCTAAATAGACAGCTCGTACAATGGACTCTCACTTTAGCTGTCTCAAGTTATTTAATACTATGCATGTAGCAATGACCAATCGCGAAATCCATTTTGTATATCATTGTGTTGATATATGATACAAAACAAAGCAGATAAATAAGATGGACATGACTACGATGGAAAATAAGGACAATAGATCTGTCTGCTAGCCAGCTTCTACTGTATACTGAAATCGATGTTTCCGTAGTTGGATTGATCTGCTAGCCAGCCCTTGTCTCTTTGCTGCTGTCAGCCAAATTTCCCTCTCAATTCCATAACCCATGTTCTCCATTCTGAAGGATTATAGGCACCAATCTTTTATGGCTTCCTGCAGTATGCTCACATCTCAGTCTTCCTGCAGTATGCTCACATCTCGATCTTCTGCAGCAATATGATACTATCAAATACTACAATGAAGAGGCTCACAAGTAGATGATTGGTATATTGAACAATCTTGCTGCAGCGGCATGTGCCTATTATTTCCTAACAAGTCTATTTTATTAACAAGGATATGCATGGTAACACATTTTTAGAACTACAATTATCTGGTCTAACTGTAATAGATAACAGACAACAGGTATACTAGTAGTTCGGACCATACATTCAGTCATTCAGAAAATAGATAAATGCAACACATATATTTTCAGAACTCTAACAGCAGCATAAATGCCAGAATTGAAACAAAGCTTCTTGACTCTGCGCATCATGCTAATCGACGCATGAATAGCGAATGCCATGGAGCCCACAGCCAGCAATCATGCATGAAATCGTCTTCAGCGATCAAACCTTGGGCCAACTGAACATGGGAGGCCTAAACCACTAATAGGCTATTGAATGAGTTATGTTGCAACATACAGATACTTCTAATGGATTTCGCACTTCTGGGTTTCGCCCTTCCCTAGAGTCAAAGCTTTTTTTTTTTTTTTTTGCACATTTGGCCTAACCTTTTTATAAAATTTCATTCAATTTTTTTAGTTGTGTCATTGCAGATTCAATGAAATAACTACCCAAAAGTTAGTTTTTCTATGAAAATTGCGTCTTGGACCTAGTCTAATTGGTATCTTTCTTGTTTTAATTTTGATTATGATAATTCTTGTGCTCACGAGTTCGTAGCAACATATAGAGTAGTTTAGTATATTAGCCATCATTAGGACTTGGGATCAAATTTGGAAACAATGCGCTAAAATTTGACCCGGCAGTTATACTGGCACATCACTGCCGGATTTCTTTGATCCGGCAGTGAACTTTAATGTAGAAATTCAGTTAATCTATAAAAAATAGTAAACCCTTTGTAATTTATGTCTCCAATTCTGTATCCCCGCAAAACATTTGAGTAAATCAACGCATGTATTAGTGCGCTATCTCTTGCTTCGTAAGGCTGAGCACATGGTCGTCCAAAGATGGAACATACTGGTATATATATCCCTGTTTTAAATAGCGGGCTATGCCTCTTAGCGGCTGCATCTCCCAAAGGCTAAGAAAGGCTATAGCGGGCTATATAGCGGGCTAAGCCATTTAGCGGCTGAGCAAAAAAATATCAAATATCAAGTAATTTTGCACATAATAAACACAGAAGATCCTGACATTACAAATACCAATTACTAGTTCAAAGTCTAACACATCAGATCACATCTTCATAGTTCATACATGAATACATGAATACAGACATCACTGACACATACACACATGAGTTCGTAGTTCATACAAAGTTGACAGACGACAAACAAACATAAGGAATGGAGCCATAGACCATAGTCTGATACATCAGTTCAACACATGCATTTCAGCATCTGAATAGGTTGTTGTACTCACCTAATCATCTTCATTATTAGAAGACATAGATACCATAGCATCTTGATTTTCCTCTGATTCAGAAGTAGAAGCTGAAGACTGAGGCTTCATCAGAGATGCCACGGTCCTGAGTTTTTTCCTGTGACGCACAGGCCTTTTCCTTTTGGGTTTTGCTTTAGATCCTGAAGCTCCCTCTTGTGCTCTTGCTGCAGTTTCTGCACATCCCTGATCTTCTTCACTTTGATTTGTTTCAGGTTCTATTCCAGTAATGAACTCATTGTTGTCATCCTCCAACACATCATTTATTTCCTTCTCTAAGGGATCTCTACTCTTGTTCTCTCTCCTTTGCCTTAGTTGAGAGTTAAATTTGACAAATACAAGGTCTCTCATCCTATCATGAAGTAATTTGTTGCGCCTTTTTGTGTGCACCTTGTTATGTTCGTGAATAAAATTCAAGGCATGAAAAATGATGCAAAATATATTCATGTAGGTGACTTTGTGGAAGTAGAATTATTTTTATTACCTGCTCAAAGGCTGACCAATTCCTCTCACAAGCAGAGGAGCTACATGTCAAACTTAGAATCTCATAGGGACTAGGCCCTCTCAAACCTCTACCAAAGGCTCCAATGGCCTCAACCATATTAGCAAAGCTAGGAAGAAGGACTGTACTGTGTGCAATGCTAGCTTCATAAAAGAACTGACATATATACTCACAAGCTCTATCCCTCCTCTCTTCTCTTTTCTGAGTTGTTAACGTTGCTTGAACCTTTTGGCTAAGGCTAGCTCCTTTCTGGTTCTTCTGAACAGCCTCTTCTATAGAAATCGGCTTGTAGAACTTCTCCATAGAGCCACTACCCGATGAACCAAACTACAACTAGGTCCTTTTGTTGACTTTAGCACAATAACCTCATTCCTATAGTCAGAGTCTTCAGTGCACATTTCACCATCTGAATGATCAAGATCAATTACATCTCTGGCCATTTGCTTTTCCATTTGCTTTTGTTCCTTTGCACTAGTTTTCTTGGCAACCAAAGCTAGCATCTCTTGTTTCACATCAGTCGGAACCTTGTCACACTTACTGACATTATGGCCACCAAGACGAGCAAGATGGTACTTCACTCTTGTAATTCCACCATTTATCGTCTTCTTACAGTAGTTGCACACTATTGAATACTTCTTTTTCGGATCTGGGCAATAACAATGACCCCATGCAAGGTCATCAGAGTTGATTACGACTTTGGTTGACGCTGATTGTTGTACTGATTCAGATGCAGTACGACCTAAGCAACAAAAATTAATTTGACAAAAAATATCTTAGCTTACTGTACATTGCAGATATTCATACGAGAAGACCAAATTGGAAAAAGACTCCAGATCTATATCTATCATCTATCTGATCTATCTGCACTTATAATGTTTGGATTAATCAAGAATGGGAAAGGAAGGAACTTGCCTGTCTGCTCTGGTTGGGAGGACATGGCCGCCAGCACGATGCTCCCCAGACGCCAACCACAGGTGCTCGTCGCCCGTGGCCACAGATCGATGACGGGCACTCATGGCTCGCCGCTCCTCAACGAAGCAACAGCAGTGCCACCGCAGGTCGAAGCAACAGCCGCCGCCGCCGCCGCGAACCTCGTGTGGACACTGGAGACAGGAGAGTCGAGAGTTCGAGAGTGGTCTGTGGTGGTGAATAGCTCTATTTGGGCTGGAGCTCGATTTGGGCCGCAAGGTGCTGAAAGCCCATGCTGAATCTGGCCTCATAGTGGCGCTAAGAAGCCTCCAATTTAACGCTATTTTGCCGGCTATTAGCCGCTATTAGCGGCAAATCACGTTTAGCGTGAAAACTGACAAAGCTTAGCGGTGGAGCTCCTCAAAGGCTAAATAGCGCTATAGCGGAGGCTATAGCCCGCTATTTAAAGCACAGATATATAATGGGTCTGATTCCAAAGAAAAATCCACATGGTACTGATATCTGTGTGTAGTGAGCATTGATCCACCATAGTGCCAGTGATACCCTAGTTGCTCTATTGCTTAATATAGAATGGGGTGCAAGCCCAGTCAACATATATCAAAACCCTAAGTGTGTGCTTACCCAGACTGTCCGGGTGTTCCTCTGGACTGTCTGCGCGAGCAGGGTAAAAACTAGGTAGCCTCAGGTTTGGAAATTGAATTTTTACCAAACTATCTGGTGATCCTCTGGACTGTTCGTGGGAACATGTTTTGTGTGAGCTAAGTCTAAGTGCAGACCGGGTGTTCTCGTGAACTGTCGGTGATTCCCTAGACAGTCCGTGGGAACATAGTTCATGTGTTCTAGGACATCATATCAAAAATGAAATCCAACTCTAGGGTTTGTGCATGTATAAGCTGTGTTATGGGGTATTCCTAGGGTTCCATAGAGCATGTCTAGCTAGGTGAATCTAGCTACATTGCATCTAATCCTCAGAAGTTTACTTGGAGCCATTTCCAAGGTGATGAACATCTAGTTCTTGATCTATAGCTCATCCAGGTGTTGTGCTCGAAATCAACTTACCAAAGGGGTGGAGGAGGTGTTGCTGGGCTCTTTTGTGAAAGGAAGGTGCTTGGTTCACCTCTTCTTCCCCTTTGGCCTTCTCCTCCTTGAAACCGTCGCCTTGCTCCACTTGCTAGGGAGAGAGGGCTCCTCCCTCTTCAATCCCCAGCAGCAGCTTGTGGCCTTCTAGATCTCCTTGGTCTTCTTGCTGATCTCCTCCTCCTCCTCCCGTTGTTGCACTGGAAAGCTTCTAGAGAGGGATGAATTAGAGAGAGGGTGTGAAAGTGAGAGTGTGAGAGAGTGAGTGTGAGAGAGCTCCTATAGTGCCTTCTCCCTCGAAATGGAGATAGCTGTAGCTGGTAGGTGGGGCCAGAGATACCCAAGTGCGGACAGCTCACATTTGTGCATGCTGTGATCTAGCAGACTGTCCGGGCGAACACCAGACTGTCCGCGGGGACAAGGTGTCTGTGCAAATGGTTAAGTGTGTGGTCATGCTCTCAAGGACTGTCCTGATGTGCATGGGACTATCTGCGGGAATATGATAGTGCCCAGAAAATGCAGTTTTGAGCATGTGCAAAGCTTTTTAAAATAGAAAATTTTAGGTGCAGATTATGCTTGGATGCTTAAGATAAAGGGGTTGGCACGGCAAGGTCGTGACACATATTGCGCTCATCGCTTGAGGCACTCGGTAACGTGTTCATGTACAAACACATTTTTGTGTGAAAGCCGACTTTAAAGTCGGCTAGGCCAATTTTGCCTGCCTATGCTGCGTTTCGGTCCACTTGTGATCCGAGCATTCTAGCTCTTGCTAGTTGTTGACGCAAATTCCAATGACCTACTACCAAGGGATAAATCGCCCGGGCTGCACATGGTCGATACATGCTGTAGAGGAGGTCTAAACGGTGAGGCTGACCACCAGCAGGTCGATGAGACCGATTCAACGCTCGTTCTTTGCCCAAAAGACCTGTGAACACCTCTCAGGACGACCCGTTGAGAAGGAGCACAACAGGAGAGGAGGGTATCCTAGGATTGGCAAGACCATCTAGAACACTAACATATCTCACCAGGAGATGTGCTGGACGACAGGGGGGTTGGAAGAGCTTGAGGTACAAGAAAAGATAAAAAAAAGGTAGATGTATTTGATCGTTTGGTCGGTTAGGACTCAATCAATTATCATCCTCTTATATAAATAGAGACTTATCCTAGTAGAAAATCTCTTTAAAGTGCGTCCTCCGAGTTTCCCACACGATCGAAGGAGATAGGGATCAAAACGGGAAGATATGGCCTCAGACAGCCAAAACTGGCTTGGGCTGGTTTGGAAACCAGCCTGCGCTGGTTATCCATCGTGCCTAGCCAAAACCAGCCTCGGCCAGTCTGGAAACCGGCCTGGGCCGGTTTTTCCTGCCTTGGCCCAAAAATCAGCCTGGGTTAGTATCTAAATTGGCCTGGGCTGTTTTTTGCTGATTTTCATGAATTTGGCCCAAATTTGATTTTTTTCACTTTGTGTTTACTTTTTCCACGTGTTCCTAATCTCCATGATCACATTTGGCTGTCAACATATGCATTTCTATTTTTAAACAAATCATATGTGAGTTTAAAAACACTTGACAGTCGTAGCAACGATACAAATTACATCGGCCATTTTAATTTGTTCTAAGGGCGATGCACGTATCGGTAATTTTTGTTCTGAGGGCGATATGTGTATATTAGCTGTTTTCCAAGCAACTCTAAACATTTTGCTTGATTTTCTTGCAACAAGCACGTTGAAGCTTGTGCCATTGCATCTTGGTCAAGCCCGGAGGGCACCACCTTGTTTAGAAGTACTTGAAGTCTGGCTTGCTGTTCTCGCCTTCATCATTACTTGCAGCAGCAACTATCTCTACTTCTTGCATCTTGGATTGAGCCAGATTCTCGATAACAATCGACTCACCAATTTTATTGAGCAACACTTCCATGGATCCAATTGTAATATATGCTTGTTCATTGGCCTTCATATGAGCAGCACGAACCTCCTTCTTCGACACATAAACTTGCTTCGGAGGTGATCGGACCTTTTTTATGGGCCAATTCGATGAATCTGCCTTTTCCTTAGTGTACCAGTTCATATGTCGGTCAAATGCTGATTGTGGTTGCAGCTCCTTGCAAGAAATCTTTGTCTTATTAGCCTTCCAAGTACCAATCTCCAAAGGCTTTGGTTTGTAAGTGTGTGTGTTGGTTTGGGGGGGGGGGGGTGTTTGATCCGCCTTAATTAGGCTAATTTAAGAAATTAGCCTTATTGTTTTTTGTCTTAGACAGCAGTAGTAACATCTCCTTCTTGCTTCTTTAACGGGAGCTTCTTCTTGCTCCCATGCCCAGAAGACTTGATAGTGATTTTGATGTTTTCCCGACCATCCATGGACCTCTTGCACTAGTAGAAAAACGATTTCTCTTGGCGCTATAGATTTATTTTTATAGGCGGTTTTGATTAACGGACACTAGTAGAAATCAAACGGTGGGCCTAAATCGAGAACCGCCAGTAGAAATGGATTTCTACTGACGATTCATGGTTTTCTTACACTACACCACAACACCACAATCGGCGTCTGATGATCTGACGCTGAAAGTGGTTACAACGTCATGCTTTGTCGACGCTAAAACCATATAGCGTCAGACTTCTGCAGACGGAATAAGTGCTGCCGCTAAAAACATATAGCATCGAGACCAGACTTTTTAGCGTCGACACTCTGTTGCTTGTGAAAATTTTTTAGCGTCGACAGCCCACTAGAAATCTATTGCGTCGACAGCCCACCGAAACTCTATAGCGTCGGACAATTTGACATTATAAATGGTTTTAGCGTCGATGGTTTGACCGATCATTTAAATGCATTTAAAAAAAAAATAAAAAGGCCATTTGGTTGCAATTTAATACAAAAGTAACATCATTGTGTACATTTCTCATACAAATAGATTAATCCATGAAGTCCAAACACTCACGGAGACATACATATATGATTAGCCATTACAAACATGTGATGTTTCATTGATGAAAAGTCTCTTATTATTAGCTACCTGTATCTAAAAAGATAGACTAACATCTCTGTAGAAGATTTCATTCACATTGGACTGCCTTCATCCATCTTTGGTAACCTGATCACACATTATGAGGTGGGAAATTGTGGTTGGATCTAATATATAAATATAATTCACAAAATGAGCTATCTGCAAGTGAAAAATAGTGCTCAATTTAGAAATGAGAACTGCAAACATATGTACTGATATAAAAATAATGCATGCAGGATCACCTCCACTAAATGAAAAAGCTAGCATGATGCCTAAACATTAGACCTAACAAGCAGCACTAATCTAACGAAGTCTGAGGCCTTGATTGGAATCATCAAAACAAACCAACAGCTATATGCCTAATAATTTTCCACAACTTTATGCAAGGTATACCACTATTTAGACTATTTTACCATCTGAAACTGATATCTATGTTGAAATTGAATAGATCAATTATGCAAAATGCAGACCTTGGTGCAATAAAATCACATCTCAGGTGGCTCATCTATTCCTAACATTTGGTTGTTGCAGAAAATTATAGCCTTCAACTCAGACATAATAGTGTATTGGTAGTGAAAACATGAAGAGATGAAATACTTGATAGTAGGTGATAATCATAAAAGATAAATAAATATGATGATAATCATGATAACTCCGTCGTTTTGTGCTTATATATTTGGTTTGTGCCTAGCAGTAATGTCAGCTAAGAGAAAAAGGGCAGAGCAGCTCTGATGTTCTTTATAAACTAAAACTCTAGTTGTAGGACTGCATGCGTTGCTCACGGCCAAAGTGCACAGTAGCAGTCTATGACTAACTGAAAGCCATAACATTTCATAGCAAATTCATTTAGGCATTAATCACTAGTCACAATTGGTTAATGGTTGGACTAGTGTTGAGTGTGTACCTGCAGTACTTGAATCTGTTGGCGGCAAGCAATGAGGAGACGATGAAATCGATGCAGCAGATCTGCAACTCGCTGGGGTTAGTGGGGCAAGTCTGCAGTACTTTCACTTACAGTTTGCTACTGAACAGGTTTCAGTTCAGGGGACATCACCTTTGATCCCTTCAATCAAGATCTCCATCCTTGTTTTTTCTTCTGAGACTGCAAAAAATGGAACACAAAAAATCAGCAGAAATTAGATGGGTAAGAATCAGTGTTAATTGGACACCAAGCGCTACAAACATAGATTAAACCATACAACTCTTTGGTATTTTATCAGTATGATATTTCACATATAGAAGCTATCTGCTAACTTTTTCAG
Source organism: Chrysopogon serrulatus (assembly GCA_015844335.1). Classification (NCBI taxonomy): domain Eukaryota; kingdom Viridiplantae; phylum Streptophyta; class Magnoliopsida; order Poales; family Poaceae; genus Chrysopogon; species Chrysopogon serrulatus. The sequence continues at coordinate 22,901 of JADLZL010003671.1, read as the reverse complement.
CGATATAATAGTCTGATGACAAGATATAAAGTGAAGCACAAGACCTAAATAAGGCACATGTGTGACCTGCATTGCTCACAAGCTGAATGTAATAGGCGCATACCAACCATATTAAGAAATTCCACATACCTCTAATGATGAAAAGAAATGTACAATTAATGATCTGGGAAAATTAGGTTTTTACATTGCATTTTTTGTATGGTGACAAAAATCCTACTCTGACTAGGACTCAAGAGAGGTGTGTGTGTTGTTTGGAATAATTCTATTAGAACTTGACTGTAGATTTTTAGTAGGAATATGACTTCTACTTATATGTATATGAGCCCATCTTTTATATAACATTGAAAATTCCATACCAACTAAAAATCAATAAGCAGCAGGCTCTCAGCTTTAAACTAAAAAGAGTCCTGGTTTCAACTAGACACAAGACTGGTGCACAAGCACATGCTCTCAGCTAGCTCTGCTCTCTACAAATGAGTCAAACATTTATTTATGTTGATGCTCGTATAAAGTTTTTTTTATGGCATGTCATTGTGTATTGCTAGAAACAAAATTCATGGTATATTGCTAGAAGCAAAATTTAAGGAAGCAGCAGGCCAGCAGCGTATCAGCTCAGCAGCAAAATTCACTGAAGTTATGCTGGCCAGTCAAGCAACAAAACTCCATGACAGTAAATTGGTCAAAATACATGTAAATCACTGAAGCTGTTAAAAGCATATGAGCACATCCGTGACCTGATACTAGTGCAGATGTACATACTACATGGCATCTATCATCAAGCACTGAAGAGTGACAAAATTGACCATCTCCACATGAATGATTCATGTTGTTCCAGATTGGGCTAAACAGGTTATCGGTGAAGGTTAGATATATATATACCTGCGGCATTGGAAAGCGGAGGCATGTAATCCAGCTAGGAGAAGAAATCAAAACTAATGGCCTCCTCTGGATCCACGAATCCTGGGACCCCAAACCCACTCGACGATGACGGATCCATGGCCAGGACCTGGCAGCGGCACACCCGGAGGAGGCAGGGACGGACCGGGGGAGCCGCCAGGGCGTCGGGTGGGATCTGGCATCGAGGTCACCCTCCTCGTCTTCTACCTCGCCGGCAAGCTGTACGAGATGTGGGAGGCGAAATAGGAAATACCGGCAGCGTGTGGATGCGGTGGCACGGCGAGATGTGGCGGCGGCAGGAGGGCACTTTGGGGTGGGGGAGGCACTGTCGAATCCGGCCATCGTCTCCCTTGGCCACGCCTTACGGACGCGAAATCCGCGTCCTCCTCTTCGCATCCAGCCTTGTACGCCAGAAAGAGTGACGCGCCGCGGGCTCCCCCTCTCTCACCGGCTGGCCGGCCCTCCCCGATGCGCACGTACCAGGCAACGGCGCCGCTACCGCTGCCGCTATGTGGAAGGGGGAGGAGAAGATGTTGGGAGAGAAGAAGCTAGGGTTCGGGAGGCCGGAGGGTATTTTGACCGGTGAAGGAGCGACGCGTGAGCCGTCCGATCAAATCAGGCGGCCCACGAGAGCCACGCGGTGGAGTGGGCCAAACAGGCCAAGGAGGAGGAGATGGGGAGCTGGGCTGAATATGACCTAGCTGGGCTGCTTATGGAGACAGGGCGCGTGAGTTGGGTGTGGGGCCTATTTTTTTTAGCGTCAGACGGATCAACGCTATATCTAGTTTTTGCGTCAGATGGGCTAACGCTAAAAATAAATACCTATAGCGTCAGACAACAAATCGCTAAACAAGGAATTAGCGTCAGATAGTCTCTAAGTTACCTTTAGCGTCTGATCATCCAACGATAAAAATAATTTTTAGCGTCAGATGTCTGACGGTAATTTGGTGTTGTGGTGTAGTGTTAAGGAACCGCCCGGTAGAAATCCATTTCTAGTGGCGGTTTTCTTAAGAAACAGACCCGATAAAAAATATACCAGAATTTTAAAATTTAAATTTTTCAAATGACTTCAAATGAAAAAACACTCTACATAAAAGTTGTAGATCTTAAGAAGTTATGAAACTTTGTAGTTAAAATTTTTTCATTTGAAAGCATATAGTTGAGAATAATTAGCTCTAAAGTTTGAAATTTGAAACTCAAAATTTTTAAAAAATTCTTGGATGGAGAAACACTCTGAATAAAAGTCGTAGATCTTGAAAAGTTATGAAACTCTGTGGTTCACCACTTTTTCATTTGAATTCGTTTAGAGATTCAAACAATCAATTTACACTCGGTTTAATATAATATGTGTCGAACCAAAATGGGATATAGACATAAGTAAGTATGTGATGCAGTGATAGGGGAGAGATCGCACGAGGGTGAGATCATGGGTTTGAAGGCCGGCAACCGCGTAGCGTGCGATTTTACGCGAAAAAATGCGCGACTTGCGACTTGGGCGGAGATGGGCGGGCAGTGGCCTCCCCGGGTTCAAAAAAATTTTTGCTTTTTTTTTTTTTTTTGCTATTTTCTAGATTTTAAAACATAAATTCTGGGCAAGCATTTATGTTGAAGGTTGCTTAAGAAAACCACCAGTACAAATCGTATTTGTACTGGCGGTTCTCAAAACACCGCCTGTGTAAAAAACTGATTTTCACTGGCCTCTCCCACTGGCGGGTTGAAAAAACACCAGCAAAAATACATGTAGAACTGCCAGTATAAATCTTCTTTGTACTAGTGTTGAGCACGATTTCACGGGCCCGAGTTTTTCTCAATCTTGTCGCCTTCTCTAGGATCACCAATTATCATATATTTTTTCAGTAGTACATTGGGCTTGATTGGGCTGAACCAAGACAGTAGGGTTATTCAATTTTAGCATATTAATCAGGAAGGGCGTTGTGTCAATTTGCATCCCTGATAGACTCAATCGTCCTTCATTAATGGCCGATTAGACTTGCCGACAGAAGACATTTCAATAATCATTAGTAGCATGAGAAGTAGAACTATACCATTTGTGATATGCACGATGCTTCAATTCATCAAGTGGCTGCAAAGGATACGTTAATTAACACATTTTTCAGCATCTCATCCAAAATATGCGCACAATTGGACACATCAAAAGTAAATTTTGGCTCCACGTGCTGATTTTTATGAATGGGTTTGAAGGAAGGACAAGAAACTGATTTAGCATGTGCTGGCCAAACAAACTCAGTAAATAAATGCCCTTTAGTTTCATTGTCCAAATTTTCTGAATAATACTCAATGGTGTGTACATTAGGATGAAGTGACTTGTGAGGTTCTCTAATTTTTACTTCGGCGTTCAATGGTAAAAACATTTAGCAAAAGCTGGTGAATAATAGGAAGTGTAGTGCCAACCCATCCTAAATTGGCCTTGTCAGTTTTAATTGCCAAATTAGCCAATTTGAATTGGTTAGAAGATGTATACATGTTTTGTTCATTAAAAAATTGAACAGCATCCATATTGAGGTTGGCTAGCAATCGGGGCTGATCGAATAGTAGAGACATCATGAGGAAAAACAGAAAAATAAATTTCAGGTTTATTCCCTTCTTTATTACCAAAGCTAGCGAAGAACTTGCTAAGTTTATCTTGCATATGTATGCAGGCAAATTTAAAGTGTTCAGCAACCATCTTAGTGCATTCATCATGTGTAATTGGGGCATTAGAAGGTCTTACTTCAGTTTTCACGTCAGATGTATATGTAGCAGGGAGAGGGTCAAAGCTGACGTCCTTGATCTTCTTGATAGCTCCACGCTGATCCACCTCGAAGCTGACGTCCTCCATCATCTTGTGCAGGAAGTTGATCACCCGAAGGCTTGATAATGTTGTCCTAGTTCTTCGGATCCATCTTGTCGCATGCCTTCTTCTCGTCAACCATCTTGATTGTCGATTGAATCGCTTTCTTCCCCAGCAGAGTTGCCAAAAAGTGTGTCATCCTCCAAGTTCTCCATGAGATCGAAGGAGATTGGGACCAAAACGGGATAATTTGGCCTGGTTTGAAAACCGGCCTAAGCTGGTTTTTCCCGCGCCAGCAAAAATCGGCTCTGCCTTGGCCCAAAAATTGGTCCGGGCCAGTGTCTAAACCGGCCTGGGCCGGATTTTTGCTGATTTTTGTGAATTTGGACCAAATTTGATTCTTTCACTTTGTGTTTAATTTCTCCACGTGTTCATGACCTCCTCTGTATTTAATTTCTCCACGTGTTCGTGACCTCCTCAATCATATTTTGACTGTCAACACTAGCGTGTGACCATACCTGCGTCAACATAGTGGCAGCCAAAAGTTTGCTGGCATCGAGGGACCATCTCTGCATCCGAGAAATTATTGCAGCTAGCCAGCCACAACAGTGCAATTAGACAGCGAGGCAGATGCAGACGGAAGCATTGCATGGCTGTGCAGGAAAGCATGCTGCATAATCACTTACACAGAGTCTCGAAGGGAGCTGTTGGCCAACGGTGAAATTCAGTGGAGTGCCCCCACCCGATGACTCCATGATCAAAGGATGAATTCGTCAGAGCGTATTGGTGCAAAGACAATGTTGGGCAAAGGTCTAGGATGATATACTCATGGGACGTTCCGATATTGAATCATCAATGGAACATCCTATAATGAAGACAAGGTAGTAATGGATAATTTCTGTAGTTGTCAGAGTTGGATTCACCGGAGGAACCATACTTAGAAAGCATTATTCTTGGACATCCAATGTTCACTATTTTGGCGGAAGAGGCAACAGCTAGTCACGGAGTTGCTCTCTAAATAGTCCCTCCCAGCCATTTGAGGATGGTAGATTCCAAGGAAGACATATACACATATAGAGGGAGATCTTGACCATAAAGATATTAAAGAGCAAGACGATTATCATAAGAAGAAGACTTAAATAGTGCTAGTTTAGAACTAGTGCATATCTAGCAAATTGATTAGCCTAGAGTAGGATCAAGTGAGTATGCACACTGCTTAGTCTTGATGCTCCTCAACTATATATATCCAGTTGCATGAACTTCATACAGCTATCGTTGACCAATTCCTTGACTGTAAAGATATCTCATCTTCCTTTTTATTCCACTCCTATCATATGGCTATGCAATTTCTGCCTAGGCCAGATCCAGGTAGCCTTCAGTTCTTTTGTGAGCTCGCTAAATAAAGCCACTATCCAAGTCTGTCACAAAATTTTCAATTCTTCAGTTACAGTGCAGAGCATGGCCTGCACAGTGCGTTGGCTCATGTTTGTGTATCTGCTCTCCTGTGCACCGGCCGCCCATAATACTTAGGTTAGCATGTCCCAATCAAGCCTCCAGTCGGCTGCGCCTATCTACTGAGTCTTCCAACTGAGCGGGATACCCCCACGATGAAAGGACAATTTGAGATGGCGAGGCTAGCTTAGAGCATGGTAGGGGAAGGAGCGGCATGGAATTTAAAGTGTTCCAATGATTTCGTGTTCATGACAAGATATTGGCAGCCGGCTTGTATAACTCTCATGGATGTGTTTTATTCCTCCCATGGATGTTCCCTGCAGTTTCTTTTTTTTTTTTTTGTTACCATAGAAAATTGAGTTTTTGTGTTCTACGCCACTGACTTTTTCCATACTTGAATCTTTATTGGATTCTTTATTTTTTATATATCTTTTGATAGATCTAGACCATTACAATCTAGACTCATTGGATCAATGTGGTAGTCTTTAGCACTTGAGAGTGAAAAGAGATGATTTTTAACTTTACTTATAACAATACACTGATTTTTTTATTTGTGTGTTTTTTCACATCATAAGGAAATAAAACTACTACTTTTGTAATTTTCAATTTAAATTAGATATTTTCTAATTATAATTTATATGTACTATTTATTTAAGTACTTTTTGTTTCCAATTCATTTGGAGATCAAACAATTAATTTTTGATGGTCTTTTGCTCAATTTTTGTCTTTACTTATTGTGTTTTACATGAATTCTTTATTTAGGCATTTTTCTTTCCAAACTCATACAGAAATTAAATTTCTATTTTTCTTAACTTATTATTTATTAATTTTATTTGGTATGGAATTTTTTATTTAATCTGATCCGTTAGATCATAAAATCTAACATTGTAGAATTTTTTTTTTTTTTAACTAATGTGGGAATTTCTAGGCTCTCTCAGTGAACGTGGTGACTCTTTTTACCACTGTTGTATTAATATAGTAGATGTCATGACCACATGATCAAAGCATGGATCTGTAATTAAACAAGCTAAGGAAAACAATACTGAGATCGTTGACCTCTTATAACACATGCACTAGATAGCGTGACGGTACACTCCTGTAGAGGGAGTAACTGCCCAGGGTTTCGAACCCTGTGCGGCAAAAAAGAAAAACATTACCATCGCTGGCAACCCAAAAGTTGTGGCAGGGCACTAGGCTGTGGCTCGGTACATGTGCATCTGCCTAGGTTAGGGCATCCGGAGTGTGCGGTTTTCACCGGTCCTAAGTCCTATGTGGCAATTTTTAACGTCGGTCTGATACATACCGGACCTCCATCTTAGCGTAAAGACCAAACGTTAAGCCTAGGACCCACCACAAGGAATACAAAATTCTTGCCGTTCCTACCGAGGGAAGAGGTTGGTGGGAACACTACCGGAATCAGGGGCGTTGCCGAGTGCTTTTCCTCGGGCACTCGGCAAAGCCCTTCTTTGCCGAGTGCAGCTCTCGGCAAAGTAACGCACTCGGCAAAGGAGCCTTTGCCGAGTGCCGAGCACTCGGCACGAGATGCTCTCGGCAAACCCTGACCATTGCCGAGAGCTTCCACTCGGTAAAGAGGGGCTCTCGGCAAAGGCAGCCGTGAGGCAACGCCGTCCCTCTTTGCCGAGAGCCGGCCGTTAGACTTCGGCAAAATAGGGGCTTTGCCGAGTGCCCCGGGTCCGGCCCTCGGCAAGGGCGGGTTTTTTTGCCGAGTGCATTTCTTGAGCACTCGGCAAAGCATAAATTTTTTTTTTTTTTGCTCTCCAATTTTTTACTTAGCCTTTTCAAATGATATTATACTATGTTTTGAAATGTGGCCTATTTTTCATGTGTTTTGCTATATTCCAGAAGTTTATTTCATTTCAATCTAATTTTTGGGAAAATCCAAATTTGAACTGCACGTGCATCCAATAATGGACTTTAGTTGCTAAAAATTTGATATTAGTGTTATTTATGGTATGTTAGGGGTGTGCTAAAACTTTGACCTAAAATTATAAAGAGCGTAGTCACGAAACATGATGACCCACGTGCGTGTGCACTTTTTTTAATTCTTAAAAAAACAAATGAATTCAAAAAATCATGAAATTTGCCACAGTGTCATCATTTCATGCGCCGATGTTGTGATAAAAAATTGACAATGTTTCGAGCAAGTTGTCATATACGTTGCGTTCGAATCCGACAATCTCCGAAGATATTTCATAAACTTCTAAAGTAATCCAGATGAATCGGACTTCAAGCAGTTCTCGCGGTTGATTTAGATCTTAATTCTTTTTTTATGAGTGAAGTATAGTATAAAAGGGGTCCTGTAAAAATTTGGCAACTTTTTGAAATTATCTGACATTTTTAAATTTTTTTTTGATCTTACTCTTTGCCGAGAGCCTTAGGGTTAGCTCTCGGCAAAGATTCTTTGCCGAGTGCTACCAAAGGGGCTCTCGGCAAAAAGAATGTTTGTGGCTTTTTTTAATTTTTTTTTAAAATCTTGTTCCCTCTTTGCCGAGTGCCCTTCGGCGTGGCACTTGGCAACGTTTTAATTTTGTTTTTTTCTTTATTTTTAAAAAAAATTTTGTAAATTTTTTTTTTCACGGATAAAGCCCTTTGCCGAGTGCTCCTCGGCCCGGCACTCGGCAAAGGTTTAATTTTGGTTTTTTAATTTTTTTTAAAAAAATATTTTCTGTAAACAAAAAAAAAATTTAATTTTTACACGGATAAACCTCTTTGCCGAGTGTTAACCCAGGCACTCGGCAAAGAGGGGGAAATTTGAAAAAAATTGCTTTGCCAAGTGCCGGTCGGCAAAGACTCGGCAAAGCGCGCCCCCCCGACTTAGCCGTTTTTGGCCTCTCACTCTCTCTCACACACACACTCACGCACACACACGCTGCGCCGCCGCCGCCGCCGTCGCCCCGCACGCCCGCGCCCTGCACGCCCGGCGGCGCGGCTCGCCACCGCGTGCCCGCCAACGCGCCACACCGCCCGGCCCCGTCCCGGCGCCCACCACGCGCCACCACCGCGCCGCCCCGCCGGGCGCCCGCCGCCTGCCGCCCGGCCGCGGCTCCGCCCGGCGCGCCCGTCCCGTCCCGGCCCCGGCCTCGAGCTGTTGGCCCCCGCGCGCGCCACGCCGGGCCCAGCGCCCACCGCCGCCCGCCGCGCCGTCGCCGGCCCCGTCCCGGCCGGCGACTCTGCCCCTCTCTGCGAGGCTTGCGTGGCCGCGCGCGGGCGTCCGCCCACCCCGAAGGAGAGAGGGGAGGCCGACGCGACCTCCCGTCCCCGGCCCTCCACCGCGCCGACCACCGCCACCGTGCGGGGCTACCCCGCGCCGGCCGGCCCGCCGCCCCTACTCCCCGCCCCGCGATCTGTTGACGGTCCTTAATGCCTATTTTATACCATCAACTATTGCTCAATATAACATGATATCAACCATAAAACATAGTTGTAGGGTTTGATTCTAACGAGTTCCACGAGTTGTGTTGTTCTCGATCGTTTTGCAGGTATATCCAATTTTGCACAGAATAAAAGTATCTCAAATGATGATTTGGAGTGCACCATTGCGATAGGCTCGTCGAGACGACCGAAACGGACATATCATTTGCTATATTCAGAGTCCGAGTCAAAAGATATCAATTCTACACCGAAACCAACACTAAAAGACTCTAGAAGGCACCGTAAGGCGATGTACCGAAGATGGGGCCCACCCTGCTATAGGGTGGGGCCGCCCGGCCCCCACCCCCCGGCGGCCGGCGCCCTCCGAGCCCAATCAAGGCCCGCTTCGACGGACGGCCTCCTACCGCCTTAGGGTTTGCATCTCCACCGTTGCGAAGTCGAATTAGTCTCACATCGCCGCGGTCAAAAGAGGTGGAGGCTTTTCCAGACTATAAATAAAGAGGTAGACCTCCCTCTCTAAGGGCACCACATTATTGGAGATGTAGAGGCGTCCCTCGAATGGATGACCTCTCATCTCTAGAGAATTAGGGCTAGACTTTCCAATGTAGTTCTAGTTGAGAGTTAGGGAGAGCGGCGCTACGCCCGGGTTCCGGAGGAGTTTTCGGAAGAGTCATCAGAGTTTTGGTATGTCTTTGTATTTATTCTTTGTAAGACTTATGCTTTAATATATTTTATCTTCTCTATTTACTTTTATGCATTACATTTAATTGGTTAGTATAGTTGTTATACTTTAGCATAGGATCTCCGCCCGTATCGGGTGCTCTAGTTATTAATTGTGACTAGGGTAGTAATTGGTAGTGTAGACATGGAGTCTAGGCTATATATTACCTGAGATTGCACCCAGTCCAACATATAGTTGTGGTAGCCCCAGGTGGTCACAGCCCTGACGGCCGACGTATTCCACCGTGTTAGGGTTGGTGTTTGTAGGACCGTAGTCGGAGCTTCCTAGTCCTTTCACATCTGTTTCCGTGACTAGTGTTCCGATGTCCTGAAGTGTTATTGTGTGATTGCTTTACCTTTCATAAATTAGTTATTATAGAACCCTAGTAATAGAGAAGTATTTAGGAACCTTGAACTCTCCCGTTGTCCTCTCACTTTAGCTATTTACTCTTTTATCATAGAATTCTCTCGTGTGTGTTATATATGCATAATTCCTATCATCAATATATCATTTACCCCTACTTTAATCTAGTTGGTGTATTAGTTAGTAGATACATGATGGTGAACTATCAATGTCTCTATCCATTGTTTCCCAGTGGTAAAATATAAATAACGATACCTGGAATACTCCCGGTAAAATGCTACAATGGTTTTACGTGGCGCTTGAATCTTTCATATTTTAATTGTGCATAAGAAATACTAACAAGCATTTTTGGCGCCGTTGCCGGGGATAGGGATTTATCTCTATTTCTAGTAGCGACGTTAGAAATGTCAACAAGCATTTTTGACGCCGTTGCCGGGGAAACAATTGGCGTAAAGATTTTGATATTGATCTTGATGTCTGCTAATCTAGTTCGCCACTAGCTTTAGTAGGATTACCCCTGTTTTGTTGAGTTATGGAATAAGCAGGATATCAACCATTTCAACCTTCTGGCGAAATTCCACAAGAACAAGACATTGGAGATATTGAAGAACCCAGGGTGCCCAAACATTCATGATCCATAAATAATAAAGCCCTGCCATCACAGGTATGTATAAATATTTATATATATTATTCTAACCATGTGTAGATTAGAAAAGAAAAGTCATCATCACATGAATTCAAGGTTCATCACATGTGATGAATAAAGACGCTGCTAGCTAATCATAAATACCATTGTGATTCATGGTAAGTATGATCAAGAAAGGTGAGAAAGTCTTGCTCATAGACTTTAAATTTAATGAGTAGTTATCCTGTTGCATTCTATTGCATGTTTACTTTGAATAATCTAGGCATTTACTCCATCTCATATCAAATCCATAGCATGTTTAGTTTCTTGCACATATGTATGTCACTTGCATCTCTACTTAAAAAATGAAAAAAAAATACTCTCACCATACATGATCATGCTTTCATCTCTATTTGAGTAAATCTCTATATGCTCTCATGCTACCTTGTTTGCTATAGTATGCTTAGGTTTGCAGTATCTTTATACATCTTTTAAATGAAGCATGGTGCTTAGTTTAGGAGTGGTGATCTTAATTCCAAAGACTTTTAAATTAAGCGTGGTGCTTAGGTTAAAATGTCTTTCTAAATCAAATTAAACGTGGTGTCTAGGTTGATTTTTGAACCGAAAGTATGTTTTAGTAGACACTGGATATTTTGTTGGACTAACCTATGCAGGAAACTCCTAAATTCAATTCGGGTAAGTCAAGAGATGAACTCACATCGAGAGATGAATCAAGGCATGTGATGAAGTCCAATAACTTCGCACAAAAGGAAGACACAGCTCATTCTCTATGGAAGAGTAGTAAGTATCAAAGTTTATTCACTTAATCTTTTGTCGCAAGTTTACCTTTGCCTTGAACCGTATAAAAGTGCAGCCACCAACAACATTTGTTAGAAGAAATCTATGCTAAAGTAATCCTAAAAGTCCATCCTTTCATTAGCATAGATGAAATTCACATGAATTATATGGATCATAACCCATATGCCAAACTTGTTGCAATCCTTCGGATATGTGTCCACTAATAGTTATGCAGGGAAGAAAGAATAAATGCCTGATCATGGTTTAAAACGAAGAAAGAACAAGTGTATAGAAAGGACTAAGATGGAAAGAAATAGATGAAAGAACACTTCAACGCCTTCTACACTTTACCATGATAGTGGACCAATCATCTTGCAAGACATAAGAGAAGAAATAATGAGACAAGCAGAATTGAAGTACTCGAGTAATGAACCACTTTGCAAGGAGGAGTCCAGTTCGGAGGACTCAAAATATCGAATCGTCGCTGTGAGGTAACATCGGTAGTTATTCATATTTACTTTGAACATTGCATGTTTTATTTTTCTCTTAAGCATATTTATATTTCTGCATTAGTATTGTATAGGAAATAACAAAAATAAATAGGTATGCACTAGGTTGCATTCATACATCTTAAAAAAAACTTTAAGCCCCATGTGAAATTCTTGTAGTGTAAAAGCTGTAAGGTTCTCATTGTAGTGGCCTATAAAATAAAAATATATATATCATGCAGTTGCACTTTATGCATATAAACCCATAAAATCTAAAAATATTAATTAAGCATCCTGCTGCAATACTGTTATCATAAAACTAATTTGAAACCTCCACAACACCCAACCCTCTAAAATGGTTGATCACTAACTCTTTATCCTAATACCATTCCACGAGTTTTGGTGTTTTGTGAGAGCTTTCTGCAGGATGACTCCAAGAGCCAGCTCACCTAGGAATCTTCATCTTCATCACTCGAAGCACATCTCTCCGACACACAGCTGACCTCTGTGTGAAGAAAGTAACTTCTTGGGTGATGAGATTGAAGTATTCCTAGCAACACTTGCTCTTATAAGTATGAGCTCCTCTATGAGGACTACTTAGCTTTAATGCTCAACTACGACAACATCCAGCTTGGGGGAGAGCATCCTCTAGTTATCAGGTATGTATACCTATGCGATTATCGATCTATCTTATAGTCATAAAATACCAAAAATATGTGGGCACATGAAGGTCCACGTCTATAGAGTCTTTTGTGAGTCTATTAGTCTAAAAGAAATAAAAAGATGGATAATTATTAAAATCAAATAAAGATACTTTAGCTATTTAGAGTATGATCATAGATTCTGTCTAGTTTATTAAGAGTCAAATAAAAACTAAAGAACAATAAAATTTTGTCTTGGAGATGATGAATAGTTGCTCTGTCGTAATTCCTTTCACGTGCCTAGTTTTTAACCTTAAATTCTTCTGAGTTTTAGATATGACTGTTTTGATATAAGAATTTACTCTGAACCTGAAACTTGTGGAGGCATATGCTTAAGCTAAGTCTAGGTGATTGAGGGATATGATATGAGAAAGACTGAGCTACTATTTATCTTATTCCTAACGATACTAAGTTCTGGAGATTTATCTTTTGAAAACTCTAAAAATCTTACATGATGAGCTCTTGTATGACAAAGTTTGAATTCCTACCAAAGCCATACATGATATACATTTAGATTAGGAAAACCTTTGCTCATTCATGCTGCTTGCTCTGCATTGAGTTCAGTCAACCTTTGTTGTATACCTTATGAGAGCCTTGTCATGCTTTTTAATCAAGATCACTTACACACTCTGCCTATATATGCATTGCTCCTATTCTGGAGTAAGCGCAATTATTTTTCACTTTTATCAGATCCACCTTAAAAATATTTTTCTCCTACACTGGGAATAAACAACCAAAAATATACCCTATAGGACAACCCCTTGTTTAATGCTCTACGTTCTTATTGTTATCTCTCCAATCATTTATTGTATTTAAAGGATGCATGTGGCTATGCAAAATAAAAAGTATTAAAAAAAAGAGAAAAAAAAGAAGAAGAGAAAAAAAAGAATAAAGATAGCCCATGTTTTTCTATGAAAAGTTCTAAGTTCAAGAGAGAGATTTATTTCAAGGAGCAAAAGTAGAATTAGGATTAGCCACTAAATACCATATATACACCTATCCACCATACTCCGTACACATGCACATCTTGGTTTGATTGTATGACTTGACTCTCTTTGGATGCATTGTTTGACTTTACAATATATGAATTGCAAGTATGCTCGTCTTTGTTTAATGCCACTCCTATGAGCTCCACTATAATCATTAGTTGTAGGAGGGCATGACAACATAAATGTCTCAAGTGAGATCCATAAATACCACATATTAAGAGACTTGAGGGTGTCATACAATTAAGCTCTAAGTTTTATTTTGAAACTTATAAAAACTCCAGAATATTGGTTGAGTGAAGAATTTGAGATATAGTGCTTGACTTGAGTGTTCTATCTTTCAATTACTCAAGATCCACGTGAAAGTTGAAAAGCTCCATAGCTAATGGTAAAATGGGAAAGTTTGAAAGTTAGAGCAGTTTTGTCTAATTCAAGGGAGAATTTCAGTTTGAAAGCATGTGTAATTTTGAGGAGTGAAAGCATTGTAGCAACTCCTGATCCAAGTTTAGCAGTTAGGCTTTGCTAAGGGACTAGCAAAGGGTAAGCTTGGGGGAACTTGTTGACGGTCCTTAATGCCTATTTTATACCATCAACTATTGCTCAATATAACATGATATCAACCATAAAACATAGTTGTAGGGTTTGATTCTAACGAGTTCCACGAGTTGTGTTGTTCTCGATCGTTTTGCAGGTATATCCAATTTTGCACAGAATAAAAGTATCTCAAATGATGATTTGGAGTGCACCATTGCGACAGGCTCGTCGAGACGATCGAAACCGACATATCATTTGCTATATTCAGAGTCCGGAGTCAAAAGATATCAATTCTACACCGAAACCAACACTAAAAGACTCTTGAAGGCACCAGAAGGCGATGTACCGAAGGTGGGGCCCACCTGCTACAGGGGGGGCCGCCCGCCCCACCCCCACCGCCGGCCGCCCTCCAGAGCCCAATCAAGGCCCGCTTCGACGGACGGCCTCCTACCGCCTTAGGGTTTGCATCTCCACCGTTGCCGAAGTCGAATTAGTCCCACATCGCCTGTCCAGAAGAGGTGGAGGCTTTTCTAGACTATAAATAAAGAGGTAGACCCCCCTCCCTAAGGGCACCACATTATTGGAGATGTAGAGGCGTCCCTCGAATGGATGACCTCTCATCTCTAGAGAATTAGGGCTAGACTTTCCAATGTAGTTCCAGTTGAGAGTTAGGGAGAGCGGCGCTACGCCCGGGTTCCGGGAGGAGTCTTCGGAAGAGTCATCGAGTTTTGGTATGTCTTTGTATTTATTCTTTGTAAGACTTATGCTTTAATATATTTTATCTTCTCTATTTACTTTTATGCATTACATTTAATTGGTTAGTATAGTTGTTATACTTTAGCATAGGATCTCCGCCCGTATCGGGTGCTCTAGTTATTAATTGTGACTAGGGTAGTAATTGGTAGTGTAGACATGGAGTCTAGGCTATATATTACCCGAGATTGCACCCAAATCCAACATATAGTTGTGGTAGCCCTGTGTGGTGACAGCCCCGACGGCCGACGTATTCCACCATGTTAGGGTTGGTGTTTGTAGGACCGTAGTCGGAGCTTCCTAGTCCTTTCACATCTGTTTCCGTGACTAGTGTTTCGATGTCCCGAAGTGTTATTGTGTGATTGCTTTACCTTCCATAAATCAGTTATTATAGAACCCAAGTAATAGAGAAGTATTTAGGAACCTTGAACTCTCCCGTTGTCCTCTCACTTTAGCTATTTACTCTTTTATCATAGAATTCTCTCGTGTGTGTCATATATGCATAATTCCTATCATCAATATATCGTTTACCCCTACTTTAATCTAGTTGGTGTATTAGTTAGTAGATACATGATGGTGAACTATCAATGTCTCTATCCATTGTTTCCCAGTGGTAAAATATAAATAACGATACCTGGAATACTCCCTAAAAAATGCTACAATGGTTTTCTGTGGCGCTTGAATCTTTCATATTTTAATTGTGCATAAGAAATACTAACAAGCATTTTTGGCGCCGTTGCAGGGGATAGGGATTTATCTCTATTTCTAGTAGCGACGTTAGAAATGTCAACAGCATCCCGTCCCGCCGCTGAAGGAGAGGAGGAGGGACTGGCCTCGCCCTGCCCGGCCAGCCCCTTCCACGGCTAGCAGGAGAAGGAAGGAGGGAGGAGGAGGGACTGGCCTCGCCCGTCCCGGCCAGCCCCTTCCACGCCTAGCAGGAGAAGGGAGGAGGGAGGAGGAGGAGGGACTGGCCTCGCCCGCCCCGGCCACGCCTAGCAGGAGAAAGGAGGAGGGAGGAGGAGGGAGAAGGGAAGAAGGAGGGAGAAGGAAGGAGGGAGGAGGAAGGAGGACCCCGTGCAGCCCTATTCGTCGCACGTCCGAGCCTACTCACCGTCGACGAGAACACAAGGTATGGTGTAGTGTGGTGTGGTTTGGATGTCGGTAGAAGCTGGTAGTGGTGTTATGTGGCCATCGAGCCGTTGCATATGGTCGCCGGCCATCAAGCCGTTCTATGTTGTAGGTCACCGTGCAGGGGAGGTTCTGCCGAACTTTTGAGTTGAGCCTGTTTATTTTCTTTGTTTTGCAGCGAGGAGCCCATAGTAGCTGAGCCGGTTCTGCCTGCACGGCGTCGCCTCGCCACTGCACCGACTCGCCACGACCCTGCTATCCTGACTGCACCGCCACCTAAGGTATAACCTCTTTTTCCGTATCAGGGTCATAGGTCACATCACCAAGTTAGGCGTCTCCCGTTCGAAAGAGATACGGCTGTCGGTATGCAGATCTTAGCATATCAAAAACTGTATCTGTTTCGAATTGTCCACGTTACTTGGACAGCCCGCGCATGCGTTGTTGGGGCTAGTTTCCATTGTCTGCTCTGATCGGAGACTGAGTTTCGGCATCACCTCCCTGTTGTTCTCCTGAAACACGATCTCCCTGTCGGGGCGTGTACCGGAGAACAAAGGGGGGGGTCTTGCTGCCGAAATTCCGGCTCCGATCGGAGTAGACAACGGAAACTAGCCCCAACAACGCATACGCGGGTGGGATTAGGACCTATCCTCACCTATTAGAGAGTAGGAGGCCGGTGTAGGTAAAATTGATTGTTATGTTTCTCGCTAATGTATATGTTAGAAGATGGATGATCATGACTGGATGTACACGGGCCGCCCAAGTGATCGTGATTACACAAATTGAATGGATTGAGAAAACATATATGTTCTTGGAGCAAGCATTCGGCGAGGCTGCTAAAGGAGCGAGTCGGGTTCTATGTCCCTGCAGTAGGTGTGCTAATCGGAAAAGGCAATGCAAGGATACCATGGGCAAGTACCTTGTCTTGTATGGGTTTACCCCGGACTATACCCGATGGGTCCACCATGGTGAAGCCCATCGAATGAGAGAGGAGGTGGTGAGAGCACGCGTCGAGGAGTTTGATGCCGATGCCGGGGGTAGCGGACATGTTAGATGACTTTCATCAAGCACGCTTCGGTGATGGACGTGCGGATGAGGAGGAGGAGCCAAGGCCACCGCGAAGGCGTTCTATGATATGTTTACTTCTGCACGGCAACCCCTTCACGGCCACACAAAGGTCTCTCGTTAGACGCCGTTGGCCGCCTAATGGCGTTAAAGTCTCGCCTTAGCATGAGTCGAGACGCCTTCGACAAATATGCCGACAGTTGTTGGTAGCTTGCTTCCGTGAGGCTCACACTCTCCCCGAAGAGCACGTACGAGTTGCAGAGACTGCTTCGTGCCCTCAAGATGCCGTATGATCAGATACATGCATGTCCGAATGGGTGCGTTCTATTCAGGGGAAAGAACACGCGGAAGCAAAGTACGCCCCCGATGTGTGAATCCTCTAGGCATCTGGAGGTAGAGTCTGCTGATGGCCAGAAGAGGCAGCTTGACATCCCCGTGTCAGTCGTAAGGCACCTCCCTTTCATACCGAGGCTCCAACGGCTATACATGACCGAAGAATCCGCCAAATAGATGACATGGCACAAACATGGCAAACGATACAATCCTGACAAGATGGTGCATGTATCCGATGGTGAGGCGTGGACCCACTTTGATGGCATTCATCATGAGAAGGCGAAAAGAGGCTCGTAATGTCCGTGTTGCGCTTGCGATAGACAGGTTTAATCCTTTTGGCATGATGGCTACGCCCTACTAATGTTGGCCCGTGTTTGTGATCCCCCTCAACCTTCCTCCCAGTGTGTGCATGCAAGTACAACACATGTTATTAACGTTGATCATTCCCGGACACCCAGGGAATCATATGGGGTGTACATGGAGCCCGTGATTGATGAATTGATCAGTGCCTGAAATGGGGTATGGACATATGACCGTGCTACAAAGAGAAACTTCAGGATGTATGTGTGGTACCTTTACTCCATGCATGATTTCGCTGCGTACGCCATGTTCTGTGCCTGGTGTGTTAATGGGAAGTTCCCTTGTCCAATCTGCAAGGAAGCTCTAAGGTTCATTTATCTGAAAAAGGGTACTAAGTTTTCGGGGTTCGACCTGCACCGACAGTTCCTCCCGCTTGACCATCCATTCAGACGAGACAAAAAAAACTTTACCAAAGGACTCATGGTGATGGACCCTCCCCCCAGATGTTGACTCCTGCCGAGGTTCGTGAAAGGATAGAAGCCCTTGAGCTCAACTCAGAATGTGATGGTTTTGTGGGGTATGGTCTACAACATATGTGGACACATAAGTCGGGCTTGACTCGGCTTCCCTATTTTGATGACCTCCTCCTTCCGCACCACATTGATATAATGCACATGGAAAGGAATGTCACCGAAGCACTCTGGGGAACAATCATGGATATTCCTGAAAAGTCGAAGGACAACCCTAAGGCTAGATTGGATCTGGCAATGTTGTGCGACAGACCAAAGTTAGAGATGAGGCCTCCTAGACGTGGCAAGACATGGACAAGGCCCCTACCGATTATATATTGAAAAGGCCACAAAGAAGGGAAGTTCTAGAATGGATACAGACTATAATGTTCCTTGATGGATACGCAGACTAATCCGAGGAGAGGAGTGAAGTTAGACACTCTACGAGTCTTAGGGATGAAGAGTCATGACTACCACATCTGGATTGAACGCCTTCTCCCAGCCCAAATGATGGTGCGAGGCTATTTCCCCGAGCATGTTTGGCTAGTCATGGCGAGTTGAGCTATTTCTTCCGCCAGACTATGTGCCAAGGAGATATCTCGCACCGTGATGGCGGACCTCGAAAAAATGGCACCCGTTTTGATCTGTAAGCTAGAGAAGATATTTCCACCGGGTTTCTTCACTCGATGCAAAGATCGATTTTGCACCTCCCATACGAGGCACGAATGGGGGGGGGCCGTGCAGCACCATTGGTGCTATCCAAATCGAGAGAGTTCTAAAGGTTCTTCGGAAGAAATGCAGAAACAAAAACAAAATCGAGGCTTCCATGGCAGAGGCACATATCCTCGAGGAGGTGTCCAACTTCACAACAACTTATTATAGTGACAACCTTCCGAGCGCGCATAATCCTCAGCCTCGTTACAATGATGGTGGAAATGACTCGAACCTCAATCTCGAGTGGATCGACAAACAAGATCTTGCTATATGATGAGTGGCGCGCTATCATGTTCTATGTGTTGACCAACCTTGACGAAGTGGAGCCATATATCACGTAAGTTGTGAACGCACTTGTTCCATACACTAACATTATTTCTTGCATCTAACTCCTATGATCTCGTTGGTATAGGGAATTTCTTCATGAATACTGGCGTCAATCGCGCCCTCCTAACCCGCAGGAAGCGGATGCTCTTCTTAGAAACGGTCTGGGAAATGGCAAACCTGAATTCATTTCATGGCTCAAGAAGAAGGTACCGTCCCCATTTAGCTCGTTTTTAGTTACATCTTTCGAGTTGCATGCCAACCTTTCGTATGTGGTCTTGGCTTGCGTGGCCCAAATTGATACGACTATGACTCCCGAAGTTGAGACAAGTTGCCGATGGCTTTGGCTTTAGGGTCAAGTCATTCAGTGGTTATGATGTCAATGGATATCGCTTCCACACAACGGGCTACGAAAGCGGCTTCATCGAACCGAGAGAACAACAAGTTCGGGGGTTCTTACGCCCGGCCAAGATGGGGTCGAGTATTATGGAAGAGTGCAAGAGATATACGAGCTCACTTTTCATGGTTCAACGCCATTTACTCCCGTCATTTTCAAATGCCACTGGTTTGATCCTACGGTAACGAGACGGACCCATTCTCATCTTGGTCTAGTCGAGATTCGACAGATACCACCCTACCCGAGATGATGTGTATATTGTGGCCCAACAAAGCGACACAAGTTTATTATCTCCCTTACGCGTGCCAAAGCAATGAGCACCTGAAGGGTTGGGATATTGTGCACAAGGTACGCCACACGGCAAATTACCCGTCCCCAAATGATGACGACTATAACTTCAATCCAAACACATACGAGGGAGAGTTCTTTCAAAGCGTAAGGGCTAGATGGGAGGTTCGAGATAGACTTGACCGAAGCGATAGAAATGGAAGTTGGCCCGAAATTGTTGATGACGAGGGACGATGGAGATGAGGTTGAAAATGTGAGAGACTTACAAATGCTTGAGCGACATCGTTTGAGGCAACGACGACGGGGACGACAATCCTCCATTGGGCGGGGTCGAGTACTTTGACATGTTTGATACCGACGATGAGGCTTATGATCCTGATCATAAAGATTATACTTAATACATGTAATGCTATTTATTTATATGTTACCTTACGTTGTTGTTCTTACAAATGTCTGGGATTTGCTTATTTAACCTAATTTTCTAATCATGTCTTATTGGTTCTTGTCAAATGCAGGTGCTTCGTTGAAGATGGTGGGTGGCCGGTCGGTGAACCTGTCCCCTCGTTGTACAAGACGACAAAAGCTGCAGTGGCGGCTGCAGCTCAGGAGACCTCCAAAGCAGAGGCGTGGGCGGAGGAGCAAAGCGAGGGAGCCGTCACCTCCTCGGGACCGTGAGCGTGAGGACGAGCAGGAGCGGGACGAGGCCGAGGACGAGGTGATAGCTCCCCCGCACGGACGAGGAGCAGGAGGAGCGGGAGGAGCAGGGAGGAGGAGGACGCGGTGGGTGCTTGGTTCTACTTCTTCCTGTACCTCGCCGAGTGTGTACTTACGCGGTCCCGCGAGTCTCCCCCTCAGCACCGCACCCGACGAGGCGGCCGGTGATTCGCCTGAGGGCCAAAAAGTAAGTAACTTCCATGGTATTACTATTTTATATGACATTGGGAATTGAATTGTAAACTAATGCTATTGGTTAACCACTTTTTAGGAACGGTTGGTTGTGATGCCGGGTGAGCACTTGCGCCCACCAAATAACGTCCCGGGTCTTCTCTCGAAGACGCACTACCCTCGGCCCGGTGACGTCACGGAATGAGGAGCCTCCCGGACGTTCGAGCACTTCGCCGTTGCCCTAGATCCAGAACATCAAAACAAGGCGGTGCGTTCTTGCAGGAGTTCTGGGTAAGTCTTTCATCCAACCCTAGCAATTTTAATGCATTAAATTTATTGCACTTATCTTCAAATAAGAAATTGACCCTTTATGTTTGCGTGTAGACTTTTTACAAATGCGAGGAGGGGATACGAGGACAGGGCCCGCATGTGTCACTAGGGCCTGCAAGAAGCTC
The DNA here is from genome assembly GCA_015844335.1 of Chrysopogon serrulatus. Classification (NCBI taxonomy): domain Eukaryota; kingdom Viridiplantae; phylum Streptophyta; class Magnoliopsida; order Poales; family Poaceae; genus Chrysopogon; species Chrysopogon serrulatus. The sequence continues at coordinate 2,004 of JADLZL010003671.1, read as the reverse complement.
GTCACCGACATTCACTACGAGGCGCATCTCCGGGCCATCGTCAATTACCATGGCATCATCCTTAGGGAAAAGGTCACCAAGACACAAGCGAGGACGATGACGCTGACTCGGGACCAGTACCTCGCGGTATATAAATGATATGATCTTTCAGTTTACACATGTCTACTTTGATCTACTTATATGTGAAATTGTGACGTGCAGGCTTGCCCCCCCCGGTGGTGCTCCAGCCACCAAGACCTGCTGGGAGCGGATCGTGGGCAGTGGTGCGGTCCCGGAGTGGGAGGAGACCCACAACACTAAACGGGAGTGCCGCTTGATGATGCCCGGCGTATCGCACCATCAAGGCGGCCGCAACCTCGCCGGATACGCAAGCGCCTGGGTAAGCTAAGTCGACGATTCTTCCCTTACTAACTCGTGATTCTAACTCGTGGTCGTTCCTTCACTAACTCCGTTTCTTGCGCCTCGGGCCCATGGTGGCGCGCCTTGCCCCATCTTCAAGGCATTTGCTATGGCGCACAAGGGCAAGGCGTCGTCCGACGCCTCGCACAACTCGGAGGACCCGCCCGAGGCGTACACCAACGCCCGGCGTGCACAGCCGCCTCCCAGTACACGTCCGCGGGCGGCGACGGTACACGGTGAGGACTACGATCCGAGCACCCGTGACCTTGACCCGCAGATAGTCATGAGGGTGGGCGGAGGAAAGAAGCATGGGCGGTGCTGGATGGGCGACGGCGTCATCGACTCGGCCTCGACTCCCACTCTCTCCCACCTGCGAGCACGGAGCACAGACGCAAAGCGTGCCCATACGCCCACGACAGCCGGCTTCACGGCTCGCTTACGCCACACTCGAGGTAATTCCTTTTTGTTGTAAGCTTCAATCGATGACGTTTCAATTATTCTAACTCCACCTTTGCATTACTGCAGGCCGGGATGGAAGCGAGAAAGGAGGGAGGCGTTGGAGTGGCACCAGGCGGTACAGGCCCAGCTCGAAGCCGAGAGGGCCGTGCATGAGCGTACCGAGGCGAGGATGGCCCAGCTCATCGCCTTCGTCGGCCCCGATGGGGGCACGTTCGGGGATGGAGCTCCCACAACAATTCTGGCTCCATGGTGCAGCCTCGGCCTCGGCCTCGGCCTCGGCCTCCTCACTTTGGGACTCCTCGTAAGTATAAATGTGTATTGGTTTCGTTCGAACTTTGGTCATCACACGTACTAACCCGGTCTCTTTTGTGCAGCCTCAGTCGGCGGGTTCGAACAACCCGGCTTGGCCTACGACGCAGTCGCCACAGCCTTCACCAGGGACGGGGTGGCCAGGTTGGCAGGGTGAACAGTGAGTTGGCTTTTGAGAGGTTTGTGAGTTGTCCCCTGACCGTCTGCTTCTATTTTCAATAATGCACTCGACCCTTATGAGATTTAGAGACTTGTGATGTACTTGAAACATTTGTGATCGGATTGTAATCGAATTTGTGATATATGGTGATGTGATGTGATCGGATTTGATATATGTGATGTGGTTGTGCTATATGCGTTGTGGATGTGATTTATGTGATATATGAACTGTGTATGTGATATATATATTTGTGTGTGTTTGTGATTTAATGAAAAAACAAACTGAAAAAAAATTTATGATCACTTTGCCGAGTGCAATTACCAAAGCACTCGGCAAAGAGACCATATTTGCCGAGTGCTATGGTCAAGGTACTCGGCAAAGGTTTTTTTTAAAAACCAGAATTGAGTCTTTGCCGAGTGCCCGGAGGGTGGCACTCGGCAAATAAATTTTTTTAAAAATTTAATTCTTTTGCCGAGTGCCCGGGGAGGAGGCGCTCGGCAAAGGTTTTTAAAAAACCAGAATTGAGTCTTTGCCGAGTGCCCGGAGGGCAGGCACTCGGCAAAGAAATTTTCAAAAAAAAAAATTTAAGTCTTTGCCGTGAACGGCGCCATACCGTTAATCGGCTACTTTTCTTTGCCGAGTCGTGTTTGGCACTCGGCAAAGCCTTTTCCGAGTGC
>JADLZL010003670.1:0-63541 GCA_015844335.1 Chrysopogon serrulatus | reverse complement strand
AAATATGTATAACCCCTAGGACAGCCTTTGTTTATTTGCTCTAAGTTCTTTATCAATTATTGTATCCAAGGATGCATGTGGCTATGCAAAAATAAGAAGGGAGTAAAAGATGGACAAGTATCCCAGCATTAAAATAATGGGTGCTCAGATGACCACCTTCCAATGAAAAAAAAGAAGGAAGAAAAAGAAGAAGAGAGAGAGAATAAAGATAGCCCATGTTTTCCTAAGAAGCTCTAAAAGTCCAAGAAAGAGGAGAGATTCATTTTTGAAGAGCAAAAGTAGAATTAGAATTAGCCACCACATATACACCTATCCACCATATTTCACACACATGCACATCTTGGTTTGATTGTATGACTCGATTCTCTATAGATCCATTGTTTGACTTTACAATATATGAATTGCAAGTATGTTTATCCTTGTTCAATGCCACACCTATAAACTCCACTATAATCCCTAGAATTAGGAAGACGTGACATCATGGATGCCTCAGTAAGATCTATAAATATCACATAATTTGAGAGACTGAGGGTGTTATACAATTAAGCTCTGAATTTTATTGCGAAAACTTGCAAAACTCTAGAATACTAGTTGAGTGAAGAATTTGAGACATGGTGCTTGACTTGATTGTTCTATCTTTCAATTACTCAAGACCCACGTGAAGGTTGAAAGCTCTACAGTTGAAGGTAATATGGGTGAGTTTGAAAGTTTAGAGCAGTTTTGTCTAATCCAGAGGAAATTTTTGTTTGAGAGCATGTGTACTTGTTAGAACAAAAGAATTGTAGCATTTCCTGATCCAACTCTGTAGAAGGCTAGGGTTTTATCTAACAATTTCCACGAGTTTTGGTGATTTACCAATTTTCAGGGACTGAACCAGAAAACACCAAAAAAGAGGCATAACTTCAAATCTACACCACGGAATTATCCAAAACTCAGGAATACAGCAAACTACTCTAGAAGGATCCAGAGGACACCGGAGCGAAGGAGAGGCGAAGCCACCTCCAGGTGGGGCCGGCCGGCCGCCCTCCCATGAGGGGAATCCTCTCCCCCTTCTGGAATGTTCCTCTACCGCCTTTGAGGATCAATCTGAGCCCTACGTGAAGTTGGTTTGATCAAACGGCTGTCGTGCATCCCACCAGGCTATATAAGCAGAGCCAGACCCCTCCTAGGGCAACCCTAATTCATTCAAGTCATTTGGTGATCAAGTCATGCAGAGCCAAGAAGCCCTAGTTCATCCAGAGCCCTTCTAGTTCATAGTTTAGCCTAGTTAGATCTAGAGTAGAGGAAGTCAAGTTCTTCATCGATCTTGGATTCCCGACGTTGTCAAGAAGCGAAGAGTCTGGTATAGTTCTTGAGCTTTTCTTTCTTATTGTAATATCTACGTTTGTACGATCATTACTAGCAACATTATTCTTCATTATTATGTTCTTGATTGCATTGTTCATTGTCTACTTTGATATGTCTAGTATAGTTAGTTTGCTATTATATTCATACACTGGTTCGTATAGCGTTCATTAATTCGATCGGTTGGTGAATGGTAGGTTGTGTGTAGGCATGGTGCCTAGATGCATTACTTATCTGCGAGTATCCCCAGTCGTGCCGGTAGTGAGGTAGATCGTGGGCGTGACAGGCCCATTGAGTCCTTTGTAGGCCTTCCCCCGTACGGTGGATTGGTAGAGTGGGATTGTCAGGTTAAGCGGAGGTTCTTGTACTCATCTTCTCCTGTACATTGATCCGATGTGTTAGGGAACTATAGTAGTATAACTTAGCCATGATTGTTAGACATACTTGCATTAAATGAAGTAGCTTTGACTGTAGCTTGAATACTTAGGAGTTATTTCTCTATTAATTGATTAGACGACGTTAACATGACTAGATTGCTCTGAGTGAATTAGTATTATTATTGATGACTGATCTATGCTTATCAACTTTATCATGTGACTTATTCCTGTCATGTGTAGAACATGACATTGGTTACATCTCTCATTCATTGCATATAAGTGTCATCAATGCTATAGATTATATGTTTAGCTAGACCTTCCCAAAGGTATAAATATAAATCGACAACCCGGTAATACTCTAGGTAAAATGCTATAATGGTATAATTATCTGTCCGCTTGCAGAATTATTCTTCATCTATATATCATTATTATTTCTGCCTAGTCACATAAAATAATAGATTAATATTAGTACCATTAATTATTCCTAGCTATATAATTGGGGATGACAACCTAGTTCAATGCTTAGGAGTATAGGTAAGAGGTAGTGGCTAGTTGCTAAAGACAAGTTAATTAGTAACATACATCTTGTAGTGTTGTTATTCTAATAACGCTATGAGATGTCAACAGCTACAACAAAATTCCTTCATGCACATACACAAACAATCAAGTTACACAGGAGCTCACATATATGATAAATAAAAAATATTCACTATTATATTTTCAATCTAGTACACCAAAGTTTCTCTATTTCTAGACCATGAAATGAGAGGCAATGTCATACTAGTCTAGTCTAGATGAACTAATCAAAGCTTGCTTGATCACCATATTGAAGCTATCAAGTGATTTTGAGCTCTAATGGTTCAAAAATAAAAGAAAAATCCATCACCATTCACAATATAGAAAACCACAAATTTCTCTATTTCCACCACGATTTGAGCCATGCTACTGATGAAACATTAGAGGATGAAGGTGGTAACCTTTGGAACCGAAGAATGGATGGAGATTGAAGATGGCCGGCGATGAGAGCAAAAACCAGAGCTGGCGATCGATGAGCAAGAACAGAGTCGACAGTGCAACTGCGGGCTTCAATGGCTCAGGCTGGAGGAGGAAGAAGGAGAGAGAGTATATATGGCAGGAGCGCTAGTCCCGGTTTGTAGTTCAAACCCGGACTACAGGTGTCACTGTAATCCCGGTTGGAGCCATCGACCGGTATTAACATCTTTAGCCACGGCTAGTGCCTCCAGCCAGTTCTAAAGGGTGACCTTTAGTCCCGGTTGGTGGTTAAAACCGGGACTAAAGGTCCCCTCATGTAGCCACCTCTACAAAAGCTACTGTCCTAACCGTTGGGGAGGTTCTTTAGTCCTGGTTGGTATTACCAACCGGGATAATACCAACCGGGACACTACCGCAGATCTTCAAATCAGCGCCGGCGCTAAACCCCCCATCAGTGCCGGATTTTGAACCGGCAGAGCCATGTCGGCACTGATGAGGGTTTAACATCAGTGTCGATTCCTAAAAACCGGCACTGAACCTCAGTTTACACTGCCGGTCAGAGACTAAGGCGGCGGTGTTTGAAGTCCACATCAATGCCGGTTTGTTAAACCAAACCGACACCGATAAAGAACATATAAGTGTCGGTGGGCGATTGCGGCCGCACCGATCATCAACAATGATCGTTGTTGGTTTGTTATCGAGCCGACACTCGATCCATAATGTATCACCGCCGGTTGTTTCATGCCCACCGACGGTGATCGGCATTCTATCACTTTGCCGGCCTCTATGGCAACCGACACTGATGGTATTTTTATTAATTGTTTTTTATTTTCCTTTTTAATTTGGTTTTTGTATTATATTAAAATTCATATTTGCTGATAGAAAAATAAAATCATAACATTAAAATCTTGATAACATCATAGCAAATCATATAGTACATTAATATTACATACATTAATAATCTTAATAATACCATAGTAATCCATTGAAACAATTATAAAAATCTAGCGAGCCGCTCCGGTGGGTACGCGTTCTTGAACTTCTACGAGCGCGCAATAGAGAATTTTCCGTCTTTGCTCATAATCTCCTTTAAGATGAATTCCGCTAGCTCCTCTTGAAATCCTCTTATCTCCAGATCCAAGAGCATGTTGTGTTTAAACTTTTTCCGCCGTCGAGCATTCAAGAGAAATGACAATGGAAGCACAAATATAAGCCATAAGAGAATATTATATTCTTCATAAAAAATGGAATTGGAAGCATACATACCATCTTATCTGCTTTGACGTTTTTCAGGCCTAACTATTGCCTCGTGGCCCACATTACGTAGAACCCACATTCATTATTCCCTTGCGGCTGCTCTAGGTAGATGATACGCATTTTCTCCGTCTTGAAGTTGATTTGGCATGCTCTGTGTCACATTATTAATTATGGAATATAATAACATTAAGTGTGCTATATACATATATATAACTATATAACTATATTTGTTTAGAAAAATATTCACTTACTTATTTAACGCACAGAGTAGAGGAGCTATCAGAGATAGCTCCCTTTTTTTAGAGTCCCACACCTCGATACGATTTTTTTAATATCGATATCGATGAGGATGAAATGGTGCCTATAACCATAAAGTCCATTTATAATTAATAAAGTTTAATTAGCTAAAATGCATATAAATAATGGTAGAGACCACATACGCGCAGTTGTAGGTCAAGAGCACGTCCGATTTATTTTGATTGGCAAAACCCTTGAGCAACCTGGTCAGACATCTTATCATATCTGTCCGGTCATAGCCAACGTCTCGTCTACAAGTTGGCTCATTGACTTGGATTGGGTCCAAGAAGGCTACTTATTTAATATTATGTCTTGACATGTAACCATGTCGCCACCTGTATAGAGTATGAGATATGTCAAACAATGATCACAGATGTAGTTAATTATAAAATCATGTGGGTAGGGTACTTACAGAATCCACAGGAGCATTATCTGTGTATCAAGGTCGCGTCTCTGATAGAGTCGAAATAAGTGATCAAAATCAATGAACTGTGAAGTTTCCTCAGGATGATCAAAGACTTCTCCGGCCAGAATAATAGCTTCAAACCCAGATATCTCTATTTCAGTTGCTTCGGCCAAGTAAAACTTATGCAAATCACGCATACGTGTGCCAAGAGCTTTCATCTCTGCCTCTGTTTCCATCAAATCTAGACCTCTTTGATACTTGTATGCTGGTTTTGCAATTTCAAACTCAACACTATCATAATATATAGCTGTAGCATCCTCTAGGGATAGGCCGTCGTTCTGCTGCATCATTTCATGTATCTTTAGCTTGGCTTTCACGTGCACCTCCTCATCCCTTTCTTGATTTTGGACACTGCGAGCTTGTCTGTCATACTCAGACACGGACATCCACTTAAGAGACTGACATAGCTTCTACAAAAAGGCGTTGCATGCTTCTGGGGAAGGCAGTTCTGGTTCTTTGTCCTTCATCATAGATGTAATACTGGCGCTCATTTGCTTTTTCTTTTCTTTCTTGAGAGCCCTAGGTACGGAATCGGAGGATCTTTTGGCTGCTTTAGATCTAGTTGTGTGTGTCCTTCCAACTTTTTTGGATTTTAGCGGGGGAGGGGGTCGAGGATTATTATTTGTTCTGGCTGAAGATGAAGGAGGGGAAGGCAGGGGAGGAGGTGCAGCCCCCACATTGCTCGGGGGTGACGATGGGGGGAGGAGGCGGAGCCCCCACATTCCTCGGGGGTGACGGAGGGGGTGGAGGAGGCGGAGAATTCTCATGTCTAGGAGGGGTGAAGTAGGGGCGTATCACAAACTGGGAGAGCTTGGTCATGAGATCTGTCTGGAGATTCACCATCATCCTCATCATCCGAGGACTCTTGGTGGTCAAGCTTAATATACCGCTTGCGCCACGGGACACAAAGACGAAGGTTCTGAGCCAGACGCGACCTATCTTTCTGTGCAGGGAAATCAATGTGTATCTTGTTAAACTTCTTATCCAGTATTCTATCAATGGTGACATTCCAATATCCCGAAGGAATTGGGCGACCATTTGTAAACCCGTCTCCTTTAGGCCAAGCCTGGCCGATTGCCACCTTATCTGTCGTCCATTGTTGGCGGATGTACAGCCTCACATTAACCGGATCTGTTATGTTGTCCACTGAATGAGGCAAATTCGCCTCAGCATCTTCCATGGGGGTCGATCCATGGCTACTACAACCCCTAACCACTGGGCTCAAGCATGTGGAGACAGGGTCTGCTGATCCAATGGTCTGAGGAACTCCTGCTTCGGAGGCCAGAGCAAGGGCTTGGTTAACTCTTTCTTCCTTCACCTTTAGCCGGTTCTCATACATTGCGTCTCGTGCTGCATCTCGTTCTTCTCTAGACCTTGTGCGTCTACGATAAGAAGCAGAATCCTCCTCGAAAGCTACCTTCCAGGAAACAAGACCTGCACCCCTTGTGCAGCCGGGGTGCTCCTTGTTACCAAGTGTTTGGGTGAGTACGTCGTTCTCCCTATCAGACTTACGTTTCCCTTGGTTCACCTCATCGGTTATCATGGAGATACTCTGAACCAGGCTGTCCACTTGTTCATTTGGGATCGATAGGGTGCCATCTTCAATATTGTGCCGTGCACCCCTCGCTATAACAAAATGTAGAGACCTAAGCTACCAGTCAGCAGTCTCAGGCATAACACCACGTCGTTCCATCTCCTCAAACTCCTTCTCCCATTGAAGCATCTTACTAGAATAGCCACGAGAGCTGAGGCGATGAGGATTTATCGATTTTAATGAGTTCTCCTTGTTTTTCGCACTCAATGCCTTATACTCATCTGAGTTCCTGTATCGCTTGAATTCGTCCCAGTAGGGCCTCTGCTTGTGGTGCTCTCCCTCATCAAACTTGGGATCTTCCTGCTCCAAGACATAATTCTTATACAATTTCTACTTATAACTCTTGAATATGACCCCCATTTTTTCTATAGCCCTTTTCTTGACTACCGGCTCATCATAATTAGGAGGGAAAGTGAAATATCCTTTGAAGGTTGTCCATAAATTCTCCTTTAAAGCATCAGGAACCCTCCATGGGTCATCTTTTTTCCCTATCCAGTGCCTGTACTTTATCGGGATGAACTCCCTTGAAAGAATCCTGAGGATAGTCTTGTATGGCCCCAACACCTTGCGTGGGAGTAGTGGCTCCCGAACTTGGTCGAACTCAAAGATGTGCCAGTGTGCATCCTTTCCCGTAGGAAGCTTTGACACACCGCACCAGGTCCTGGTCTTTGTTGTACCAGAACCACTTGGTTCCTCCGTCGAAACAGGCTGGACAAAACCAATTAATTAACCTTAGATTCTCCCTTACATTTATTAATTATAGTGTATGTAATCATTTATTTATGACCTAACAAATATACCTCATCCTCTTGGTTAAGCTGGGGCAACTGTTAGGGGTCCATGCTTCATCTATTTCACCATCTTCATTGGCACCCACGTTTGTCGTCTGATTTTGTGGCTCTTCTGGTTGCCATGTCGCAGTGTTGTTAGCCGCTTCTTATTGTTGCATAGTAGTTCAGCGACCAGTGAACTGGTGACGACGAATAGTCATCATTCTGCCTAGATGGCTCAGTAGAGACAAGATTTGAGGGGTTGTTTAATTTGGCTACATGGAATAACACAACCATATATTAGGAAACACAACATATATATAATACACCAATTTAGATCTTCAATAGCCAAATAAATTACAATGACCTTCGACTACAAGTCCATAGCGATATTAATTACTCGTACTCTACATTAACCTCTAAATAAAAAAGGCAATGACCCTAACTAGAAATAAAATGATGATATCCTTCCACGCAACAGTAGTGATATTCCTATCTACGATGACAGCCTTCTCTCCAGTCTCCAATTTCGGTGCGTGTAGAGGAACTACATGGTGTTGTGCTGGGGCAACACGGTTTGCACACTGTGCAACATAGACATGGTAGGCCACGATAGCTTCAGATTTTTTGTCATATCTCTTGTGCAACGCACCAGGGTAGTGATTCACTTCAGGATGTCACTCTTCCCAAGTACGGCAGATGCACGGGGTGCGGCCAACGAACACTACATATCGTTTTTCCATTGTTGATTTAGATTGATATAATCCATCATACTTGTCATGCCAAAGCAAAGTAATCAATTGAATGACCATTAATTCAGTAACACACATTATCGACTAGCTAGCCACATGCAAATAATGGTTTGCATATATTTCATGCACATATACATATATATAGCAAATATAAACATAGTAGTTGAAATCTAGACTTAATTAATTCTCGTCGTATGCAATAATGAACACAACAATTGAGTGATCATTTCCCAATTCAGTTTATGCACATATAGCACAATAGTATACGATGTCCATATTTCATGGTCAAAAATTCTTTAAAATGGACATAGCAAACATAGTAATAGCATAGTTCTACTTCCCAAAATAGCATGATCATTACTATTTCCCGGATCATGGTAAACAATAGTACGAAAATATAATAAAATTCCTTAGTAGCATTTCATCGAGCACTTAAAAGGCGTTACGGGACGCACTCACCGTGGAGAGGGTGGAAGCCGGTGGCCCGCGCTCCCTGTTGAACCGGTGGCGTCGGTGAAGATGGCGACGGCGGTGGTGCTCCGGTGGCGCAGCGTCGTTGCGGCCGAAGAGTGCTCCGGTGGCGCAGGCGTCGTTGCGGCGACGGTGTGCTCCGGTGAAGCGCGGACACGCCGCCCGTCGAGGGCACGACGTCGACGGCGAGGACGGCGGTGCGGCGGCGCGGGCGTCCCCGGGAGCCGAGACCGAGGTCGCGTAGAGACAAGCCGGAAGCGCCCGGTGGCGGCTTGCGACAGCGAGAAGGATGGCGGCGTGCAGCGGCGGGGCTCCGTCGGCGTCGAGCAACAGCACAAGTCCTTAGTTTCTTTAGAGGGGGCACGGAGGCGCGTGCGGCTTGTATTTATACGGAGGCTCTTCGGTGCGGTTCTTAATACCAACCGGTACTTAAGGGAGTCATCAATGCCGCTTCAAATACAACCGGCACTAAAGGGGGTCATCGGTGCGGTTATAGAGAAAACCGATAGTAATGATTATGTATGGATAAAAGATCTAATTAGCTATTCTAAATCGAAAACACTTAGTACTCCAAATGTTAGAGCGCGGAGCTTTGGCCTTGCGGTGTCCCTGGTTTGAATCCTCCGTCCTTTAAGTTTTGAATTTTTTTAAAATAAACCCGACCGGACATAGTTCAACTAAATTTAAGTAAAAATTATGTATTTTACTTGAAAATTTCTACATAGCACATTGGTTAGATCATGTCACGCTTTGGGGCATTGTTGGACCGGATTCAAAACCCTAAAGCTCCAAATTATTTTATTTTATTTTATTAATTACTGCCATTCTAATTTAATTTATGATTATATTTTCCTATTTAATATTCCCTGTTTGTTAAATAGGCACTAATTACTTGCTGACCTATTTATTTAAAAAAAAAATTTCTTAATTACTTTTTATTTGATACAATTTACATGGTCCAAATTCCAAATTCAAATTTTTAATTTTGAAAAACTAGTCACAGTGACATATGGTCTAACAGGTGGATAGAGCTTGATTTGAAAAAAATTTAGGAAAAACAATCATCTCATTCGGAGTTAGGATGAGGGAGAAAAACTGTTTACAACTCTCATCAACAACATTAAAATCAGAAATCACATATGGCCACCCATGAACTAGGATTTGTAACCAATTTTTCTCCCCCATCTTAACTTCAAATGAGATGATTTTTTTTCTAAATTTTTTCTAAAATCAAGCTCTATCCACCTATTGTGAGCATATGTCACTGTGACTAGTTTTTAAAAGTTAAAATTTTCAAATTTAAATCATTGAGAGACCACTACCTTTTTCTGCATACTATACTGTCTCAAATCAAAAACTTTTAAACAGCAAACTTGGTGGACTCATCATTATCTACAACTTTTATTTAAGTCTTTTCTCTATTTGACAAATTTTTCACACAATAGGTGTTGGATTTGTTGAAACACTTGAAAATTCAAATCTTCAGCACAATTTGAGCCATGTAAATTTCCTCAAATCAAAAGTTTTGAATAGCAAAGTTGGTGCTCTCATCATTATCTACAACTTTTATTTTAGTCATTTCTCCATTTGAGGCATGACGAGTTAGACTACATCGAGCCTCAGCCTTTTCAAAGGGCAACTCAGAAAGGCAAGCGCACCGGGCACCAAGAACTTAAGGCATGATGAGTGGCACATTATCATGCTTTATGTGTTGTTGAATATTGATGAAGTGAAGCCTTATGTTCAGTAAGTTCTCAATGAGCTTGTTACATACGTCATCACTATCCTCCTTCTCCATGTATCCAACCCACCTGTCTCTTGTTTTTCAGAGAATTTCTGAATACATACTGGACGGAGAATAGGCCTCCTTCTCCTCAAGAAGAAGATAGTCTACTCAAGGATGGTGCGCTCGATTTCATTTCCTGGTTCGATACGAAGGTATCGGGTTCAATCTTTGTCATCCCACTTTGCTCCTACGAGCGAGTAATATAACAATCTATCCGGCCCCACCTTGCAGGCTCGCAAAGATAGAGAAATGGATGCTGAGTTGAAAAGACTCGCCAAAGGCTTCGCCTATAGAGTCAAGACATTCAACATTTATGATGTGAATGGCTATCGGTTTCACACAAGAAACTATGAGCAGAAACATAAGAATCAGAAAACCACGAATAATGGAGTTCGTACGCCCGGCACCGATGGTTGTGACTACTACGGCATAGTAGAAGAAATATATGAGCTCGATTTCCAGTATCACAAAGCTCCCAATCCAGTCGTATTCAAATGCCATTGGTTCGATCCTATTATCACGAGAAAAACCCCGGAGATTGGACTAGTGGAAATTCGACAGGATTCTATGTATCAAGGAGAGGATGTCTATATTGTGGCTCAACAGGCCACGCAAGTTTATTATCTTCCATGGGCGTGCCAAAAAGACCCCAATCTAAAGGGTTGGTACTTTGTGCAGTTGGTATCGCCGCATGGTAAACTGCCCGCCCCGAATGATGAGGATTACAACTTTGACCCAGACACACGAGAGTTCTATCAACCTGAGGGGCTAGAAGGAAGGTTTGACATAGACATGTTTGCGCTGATGGAAGTAGACAATGACATTGATCAGGCCGATGGAGATAAGAACGAGGGAGAAGAGGTGGAAGATGAGCAGGATTTACAAATTCTTGAGCAAGTATTGTTAGGCAATGGCAATGATCAGGACGATGGAGATGAGGACGAGGGAGGAGAGGTGCAATATGACAATATCGATAGTCATGACGACACCTATGATCCAGCCGCTGCCGATCATGAAGAATATTTCTAATTCATGTAATACTATATTATTACTATTATTATTATTGCAATTATGTTTTGTCCGTTTTGCATCTCTTTATAAGTACTTATAACTTATAATTTAACTGTGCTAATTGGTTTATTCTTTGAAATTGCAGGGACTCGACAAAATGCCAGGCGGAAGGTAGGCCCATCGTTCGGTCAACTCCCTCTACATGAGGGAGCGCTCTCCACCCCCCACTGAGGACCCCACGCCGGAGCCGGCGACGAGGAGGCCGAGGAGAGGCCGTCCCGTCGACCGTCCGAGGACCGTGCAGCCGGCTTCCACCCCTTTGATGGAGGAGGAGGACGACCAGGAGGTGGGCCTCAACACAGGACGAGGCGGCACGTCCTTTGACTCGTCGGACCACGGGGCGGCGTTAGCCAGCTGGGGGATCCGCTTCCACTGCCACAGGCTCTACCTCGTCTGGAGTCTACTTGTGTGGGCCCTCGAAGCTCCCGGCAGGGCCGATCCCACTACACCGGCGCCCCTTGATTCGACCCCACGGCGACGAGTAAGTATTATTTCAGTAATATTTCATATGACATGTTGAAAACCTGATTTAGAGACTAACTATTCTTCTTAATGACAATTGCAGCAACTGGGAAGTAGTATCCGAAAAGGGGCACCACATTAATGGCACCCTGGGCCTCCTGATTAGGAAGCACTACCCTGGCATGGTCACGTACGCCGGGGTGACTTCGCCGCCCTGGACGTGGGACCACTTCTACACCGCCGTAGGCAGCGAGTACAGCACCGTTGCGGCGCGGATCAAGGCCAAGTTCTGGGTGAGTATTCATCGCACTAAATTGGTTAATACTACGCATTCATCGGTCGTTCTTGAAATAATAAAATATTACATAATGTCTCTATGCAGGACTACTACAGGTGCGACGAAGGGATTGAGGACCGGGCGGCGCAAGTGCAGGACAGGGTCTGCAGGTCCCGACTCGTGGACCTGTACTACGAGACGTGGCTCCAGTGCATCGTCAACTACAGCGCCGATGTCCTTGGTGTAGCGCTGAAGAAGCCCCAGGCCAGGACCATGACACTCACCAAGGAGTAGTACCTTTGGGTAAGTATGAAACATCAATTCCTCCTTCCATGAAGTATAAGTAGGCCTCATTCATCTTCTAACATATCAAAAACTTGATGGTATGCAGCAATGTCCTGAAAGGTGCTCCAGGCACTGGCTCTGCTGGGAGGCAATTATGGACAGGTGGCTCTCAGACGAGTGGGCAGAGAAGCACAAGATCCGCCGGGACTGCCGCCAGCAGATGGGTGGGCCGGCACACCACCAAGGCAACCGGAGCCTCAGCGTGTACGCCCAGACATGGGTAATCTTCTTTGTGTTTTCATCTTTATTTATTTATTCTAATGCTCAATTCACATTATTTGTAATCATCTTTGTGTTTCGCCCACAGTCCTAGGTGTACCAAGGCTAGGATTGCAACGAGTTCATGGCGTTCGCCATGGCACACAAGGGCAAGGTGACTGCTCCCGACGTCACCTACAACCCGGCGGATGGGCCTGAGGCGTACACCAACCCGAGCGTCTACAGCAAGCTCAGCGAGTACACCTTGGTGGCTCGTGAGCGCCATGGGGAGGACTTCGATTCGGCCACCCAACCTCTAGACATAGACCTCCTGATGAGGCTGGGAGGAGGGAAGCAGCACGGCAGGTACTGGATGGCGGACAGCACAGTCGACTCCGCCTCTATTCCCAACCTCGCCGAGATTCGAGCAAGGAGCACGAGCTCCTCCCTCCCCATACGTCCTCGGCAGCAGAGCTCACAGCAGCAGATGGAGGAACTCCAGGTTAGTACTGTTTCATTCGTCGGTCACTGCTGTTATACACGTACCTAGCTTTTGAGTTGTTTGAACATTGAGGGTGAATGTTGCAGGCCTCTTTGCGGAGGTTGGAGGCCTAGCAGACGGCCCAGGCGGAGGCCCATCGGCTCGAGATGGAGGTTGTACAAGCCCAGAGGGCGGCCGAGGAGCAGAGGATGCGGGACATGTTGAGCTTCATGGCGAGCCTTCAGGCCTTGCCAGGTGTGGTCGTGCCCCAGTCGCTGCTCGCTCCAATTGTGGCTCCTCCTCCTTTTGGGACCCCGGTGAGTATGTATGGTTAGTTGTTTACTCCTTTACCTTGTGCGGCCCTCGTGCAGATACTCATAAATTTGCTTCTCCTTTGTGCAGCCACAGTCGGCAGGTTCGAACCTGACTCCTCAGGGTGGCCCTTCGCCACAGGCCGGGTGGCGAACTGGCCCTTCACCGCCCGGGCACTCCGCTCCACACTCCGGGTGGCAAGGATGGCAGTAGGTATCCGTCGTTTCTCTCTTCATGTTCGTTTGGCTTGTATTGGACATAGACTTCTGTTTCGTACGTGACTTGTGATGGATTATGACTTGTATGTGATGGATTATGGACGATATGTGATGGATTATGGACAATATTTGTGTATGTGATGCATTATGTACGATATATGTGTAAGTGATGCATTATCGATGATATGCGTATGTGTGGGATTATGAATGATGGATGTGATGTATCTGTGATGTATCTTGTGCTGGGAGTGATGATATATATGTGATTTAATTATTTGTGTTGATGGAAAACAAAAAAAAAAAAATAGCATATTTTCCCTCTTTGCCGAGTGTTGCACTCGGCAAAAGGTTTTTTTGAGAAAGCCATGGCACTTCGGCAAAGCCGGGAAACCCGAGCCTCTGTTTCCCGGCTTTGCCGAAAGTGCTTGAGCAATGACACTCGGCAAAGAATTTTTTTTTAAAAACCTCTTTGCCGAGTGCCGGGGCCACGGCACTCGGCAAAGAATTTTTCAAAAAAAATAAAAAATTCTCTTTGCCAAGTGCTTGCCGGTAGGCACTCACTCGGCAAAAGAATTTCCCAAAAAATAATAAACTCTTTGCCGAGTACCGGCCATTTAGCACTCGACAAAGAGCCCGTCCCAAGTTGATGGCTGAAATCCGTTTGCTGAGTATAGGTTTGGCACTCGGCAAAGACTTTGCCGAGTGCCCGACATCCGGCACTCGGCAAAGAAACCTTTGCTGACAGGTTATTTGCCGAGTGCTCTTTGTCGAGTGCGGCACTCGGCAAAGCCTTTGCTGAGTGCAAGGGGGGGGCTTTGCCGAGTGTCCCAGGCACTCGACAAAACGTCTATTTCCTATAGTGATCCAGCGACCAGAGATAGACCGAACGCATGCCTTGATGCTAAGGTATTTGTTCTTCCCTTCTTTTAAAAAAAGAAAAATCACACATACTCCCTACCCTGTTTTTAACTGTCGTTCGGCTCACGCCATTTGTCCCGATTTATCTGTCGTCCACTAGGAGTCCGTAGCTGAGAGTAGTTGTACCTGCTACGCCAGTCTTATCTTCTGTCCTGAGTGAATGCTGATTTGTTTCATTAAAAAATGAGTTTGCCGCCGAGTGTGAGAAATGTGTGGCGTGGCTATCTCGTTTTCACAGTAAAAAGTAACATTAATGGCACATGCACACAAAAGTACAGAAGGTCCATCATTACTTAGTAGTAGGGCTGTTCAGATCTTTGCTCTCTTGCCTTGATTCCTGAGCTGAGTCCTCCAACGACAGATAAAGCGGGACGGAGGGACTATACACGGACACTCTCAAATATATGTACACCTTTCTATATCGTGTCAACTAAGTAGCTTTCCCATTATATTCTGGCGTCATGTATACTCGATCATATATACTATATCCAAATGGAAGTTAAACATATTGTTATTAGCACGCAGGCGGCGGTTAGCACGTCTTACTCTTAGGTGTACCGAATATATATCATGCAATGCGTATACAGCGTTGGAGCTGTTTGGAACGAAAAGTGTGCATGGACCGCTGTATCTACCACGTGACTACGTAGTACACCAGTCCGATCCACCACTGATCATCATCGACCCGTAGGAAAGCTGCTACGGTGTAGAGTACGTAGCTAGGAGGACGGGTATATCATCACCGCAGTGCTTAGTGCTCGGGCCTTGCGGAAAATGACGTTACGTACGTTCGTGTGCAGTGTACATGCTCCACCAAGTCAAATTGAGTGTTCTGGATCCTTCCGTAGCTAGTACTAGTACGTAGCTGTGTACGCAACGTAGGCGCGGGATGAGATGGTGCCCGCGCCGGCTCCGACCTCGAGGTCGCTGGCGCTGGAGGCTGCATGTATATGTGCCTGCCCAGCTGCCAACCTCATGGCATCGAGATCCGAGGTAGGGAGGGACGGGACGGCTAGGTAGCTGGGGCAGAGCTCCGGCTCCGGCAGGCCGGTCCCCTCCCTGCAGACTGCCGAAGGCTGGACCGCTGGCTGCGGCTGCTACCGCGGTGGAGCCCCGCCACGCCGCGCCGTCCGCCGGCGGGATCCTCGCTGGGCCTCGGTGTCCTGATATATTCCTCCTGGTCGCC
Organism: Chrysopogon serrulatus; assembly: GCA_015844335.1. Classification (NCBI taxonomy): domain Eukaryota; kingdom Viridiplantae; phylum Streptophyta; class Magnoliopsida; order Poales; family Poaceae; genus Chrysopogon; species Chrysopogon serrulatus. The sequence goes on along the minus strand of JADLZL010003670.1, from coordinate 47,966 downwards.
TCGCGCGCGCGCGAGCTTCGGGCGGTCTCGCTTCATCTGCCTCTATTTGCTCCGTCGTCCGAGCGAGCTGCCAGCCATGCATGCATTCCACATCAACAACGTTTAGTTGGGCTCGTTGAGAATAGTTACATACAATCTGTACGTACATGTGCAACACATCAACATTAATTAATTAATTTGCGAGTAGCACTCGTAGCAGCTACAGTACTCATCGTGTACGTACGTAACCGCATGAGGCTATCCGCACTCTTTGTCCTCTAAGGGCAAGTACATTAGTGTCGTCTCGTAAGCGGTCTCATGTGGTGCCATGTAATTTTAAGACGATATAATAGACAATATGTACAATGGTTATCTTTTAAGTTGTCTCATAGTAATTTATAATTCCATGATTTGTGCTAGAATAAAGGAAAGGTTTGTGAGGTGCATGGCAACAACTACTTGTACAATGGTATAATAGTTGTCTCATAATCCTAAATTTTAGCTCATGAGGTGGTTGTTTCGCGAAACAACGACCTCTTCCTCTCTCTCCTCTCTCTTTCCTCCACGTCAGCAAAAATCCAACGTGGCACTGCATGAGACAGAGTATGAGACCGCTGATGTGTAGCAATGTACTTGCCCTAAATCCATCCTCTAAAAGGAATATTCCATCCTGGTCATTAAGATCCTCTCCTCTATACTACTCTTTCCCGCACCCATCTATACTCTATACCATACTTTATCCACGTGGGGCCCACTTGCCGATCATTGTTTAATAATAAAACCAACCGGCCGGCCCATACTCTTCCCATCTCTCTCTCTCTCTCTCTCTCTCTCTCTCTCGGCCGGGCGTCGGCTCCGCGGCGGTTCGCGCCCCTCCCTCCCCGGCGCTTCCCAGGCGGCCTTGAGTGCGGCGGGCGCAGCCGGAGCTTCGGCGGGCGCGGGCGGGCTCACCAAGCAGTGGCGCCAAGGCCCCTCCGGGGCGGCCGGTGCTGCGACGCTGGCCGGAGGCGGCGGTCCTCCCGCTACGGTGCTCGCCCGCCGCCATGGCACGGTATCGCGCCCTCCCTTGCGCTTCCTCGCGCGACCCCGGCCATGGAGCAGGCGCTGGGCGCGGGCGAAGCGCGCCGCTGGGCGTTTTTCGCGTTTCCAGTCGCGCTCGCGCTGAAGCCGACGCGCGCCGGGCGTTTCACGGAGCGCGTTTCCGCTGAAAGGCTTCGCGCTTACCAGAGCGCGCGCGAAGGCGGCGAGTCGCGCGTGGCGATAGGCGCGGCGCCCGGCCACGCTACGCGAAGCGCTGATGCGGCGCCCGCGGGCCGGGCGAAGCGGCGGCGCCCGCGCCCGCGCTACGGGCTGAAGCGGCGCGCGGCCCGCGGGCGCGCTTCCGTGCCCCCCTCCTCCCCGGTCCTTCTCCTCCATCTTCGGTGGGACCGTCCGTTGTTCCCGACGCCCGTATTGTCTTGTCAGTCCCGAACGGAGCCGAGGGATACCGCTGCGCTGGCCGTTTCCTGACGCCGCCACGGCGTTTTTCATCCGGGAAAGCACGCCCTGGATGGGTTTCCAGGACCCTGTGCGGTTAGTCTGAGTACGCTGACGCGCTCCGGGGTCCGAGTCCGATCCGGGGGCGTACGTGCACTCAAGAATTCATACTGTACCACCGTGTCCCTTTCTATCTTCTCTTCTTTTTTTTTTCTTTTTGTTTTTCTGATTGACCAGTCGTCATCGCGTGTCAGGTGGTGGGGTTGGCCGGTCCCGCCCTGCTGCTGCTGCTGCTGTCCTGGGGCTGCGGCATTCATCATCGGATTCAGATTCAGACGTGGGCAGCACGGCTGGCTCCATTCATTCATCGTCGCCACTGGCAGCTACCACTGTAGCACAGCGAGCGCGAGGAGGAGGAGGCGCCCGTCGCCCCGGCCACGGCACAGCAGCAGTAGGCCCACTCTATCGCTGCCGCCGATGCGTTCCTTTCCTTCGCAGAGGGCGTACTCTACTGCCACAAACTGGGCCACGTATTATTCGCTGGCCCAGGCCCATCCGCGGATCCTATTTCTCCCTTCATCGCCATTTCGAGTAAAAATAAATGATAATCGCCGCCGCAGACAGTGAAAGTAAACTCGACTTCTTTTCACCGCAGGATTATTATTTTACCTAGGAGGGACGCTAGGATCTCGTCTCGTCCATCCTTGTTCTTGCGTCAAAACTAGCCATGGCTACGATTTGCTACAGCACTGATTTAGTTAGGATGTTTTTTTATCGTATTGCTAATGATAGATAAACATATTAACAATTCTACCATGCATATTGAAAAAGTAAGTTATAAAAATACATTAACAACAAAATATTTCTAATGAAGCTTATATGATGTCAACTTAAGATAGGTTCACTTAGGACAAACTATATATTTCAGGACAGATGCAGTAGTTCTGTTGATCCATTCAGATATATAAGGATCCATGTAGCGATATCTTATTGGACCACTTTCATATCTGAGAAGTGTTATCTTGAGAGACCCCACAGATGTAGGAAAACAAAGTCAAAATAAGCTGGTCTAATTCAGCTTATGCATTTTAGCATAAAAATGAAGGTTGTGGGGAGAAGCGCGTAAGAAAAAAGGCTAAAGAAGCATGTTATTTGGCTCAAGTTTCAGCTTATTTTGGGTATATGCAATTTATAAGTTGTACTACCTCCGTCCCCTGAATCTTTGGAACTCCTAGAATCCGTGCTTGGTCAAACTTTTTAACTTTGACCAACTTTATAGAAAAAAGTATCAATATCTATGACATAAAATGAGCATCTTATGAAAATACATCGTATGATAAATCTAATGGTACTAATTTGGTACCATACATCTTAGTATTTTTTTTCTAGAAATTTGGTCAAAGTTTAAAAATTTTGACTTAAGACAATTCTAGAAGTTGCAGTATTCGGAGACAGAGGGAGTATCAAACATGCCTGCATGCATCATCATGTACTCCAATACATATATATGTTGATCTTTTTAGGAAAAAAAGAAGTACAAATAAAGTAATACTCCCTTCATTCCAAGCTGTAATAAGTTGTCCTGATTTTTTTAATACTTAGTTTTTGCTTTGTATCTGGGCATATATAATGTGCATCTAGCTGTCTTGTAGTTTTGTACTGGAATCAGATCCGAACGGAAGGCAATAAACATCAGGCAACAAACATCAAAGGCTCTGATGCTACAGCATGCATGCATGCATGCTTCCGTTGTTGTTGCATTATACGATCGACCGTGCATACGTAATCCCATGCACGATTGCTGCTTTGAAAATTAGACACGATAAACTCAACTCAGATCGATCATCACGTGCGAGGAGCTAGTGCCGGCTACCACAGATCGACGACGACGACGTCGTTTATTCCGGACGATCATTGCAATGCGACGCGGTTTTGTCAATGACTACCGGGATTTGATTTGCTAGAGGATCAGAGATTTTTTGGGCACTGTTGGGACAGTGACTAAGATCAAAAGAAAATTAGATTAGACTCCCATTCATCTCCTCTGTCGTTGCCTTCGCCTTCGATCCTTTAGATATGCTGTTGAAAACAGCCATATTTTCTTTATTCCCTATAGTCTTTACCAAACAATACTCGACGTGTTCGGCTTGTCACATAAGCCAGCTGATAAAATAAATTGGCTAATTTGCTGTAAGAGAAAAAATACTGTTTTAAACGACTAATAAGACAAATGAACTATCCACTAGCTGAAAATGCCAGCAAATAAACTTTTACGGAACACCCCTGCTATGTCCAGACAAAGCTTGGCCCCGGCAATAATAAGCATTGCGAGATCTGCTCGTGCATGAGACCGTGCAAGCGTCTGTACCTGAAATAATCATGAGGTCTCCTAATCAGAAGCCATCATGCATCAACCATCACGCAAGACTTATCAGATGAGTCACAGCATGCGTGATAAACGTTACGCACCAAAAACAAGGGCACAGTGGTTATCTTTTCCAAAAAAAAAAAAGAAAAAAAAAGAAGAAGACGTGTGACATCAACTTACTATTACTCTATCAATGGGACAGTGACAGCTATACACTGTGTACTACAACAGAGACGTGTGAGAAGCCATGGTCCACATCAGCACGGAATAAAACACAAAATTCCTTGCATGTTCCATTTCCATTCTATCATACTAATAGACACAAATGATCTCTCACGGACACGACTTCTTCATTCCTATCCAACAGCATGTCATTTAGAAGAAGCCACAGTGCTGATTATTTGAAGCTCTAGTTAGTCCAAATCATGGCTTGCCTTCAGCTGCAGAGGCTTAAGTTCGCCAATTAGACGCGTCCATTCCTTCTTACGATTATGTGATATAAGGGCTCCTTGGAATCTCTCAAAAAATATGATAGTTTTCAAGAACTCTTATATCGCTATTATGTTACTATTTTGATATTTTCACATATTGTGATGGTAATATTTAATACAATACCCGATGACTGCTACACCGAGCTCGACCGATCTAGCACTAGTACACAGAGCATTTGTGTTGACGGTGTAGTTTTATTTTTACTGGCAGTTTTAGTTGAAGGACGCCACTGAAAATCGACACGCGGGCCCCAGCTTTAGAGCCGTCTATGGAAAAGCGAACTACACCGCCGGTTCCTTAAGTGAGCCGCCCGGTGTAAATGTCACCATTTACACCGGGCGGTAGTGAGCCGCCGGTGTAAATGGCGGTTTACTTAAGAAACCGCCAGTGAAAATGTTCCATTTTCACAGGCGGTTTCCTAAGAAAACCGCCAGTGAAAAATGACACCGTTTTCATAGGCGGTTTCCTTATGTCAACCGCCTGTGGTGTGCTTCTCCTATATATACCCCCTTCTTTCTCCCCACCAGAACCAACACAACTGTAGCCCGACCATTTCTTCCATGGGAGGAGCTTTGGAGGTCCAGATTTGACCAAATACAAGGGGGGAGGTTTTGCTCTTGATTTCTTCGGAGGAGGTAGCTAAAAAAGGTTAATTTATGTGTTTCTTGCCTCATTTCCACCATTCTTGCTCAATCCTAGCCACTTTTGAGATATAGGGTTTCACCTCAAATGAGAGAGAAGAGTAGCAAGGTTTTTATTTTTTCAATAATTCTAGTCACTATTTATCTAGGGTTTCACTTTTTTTATCTAGAGTTTAACCTTTAGAGTTTTATTAGTTACTCTTATTTAATTATTTAGTTATGTTTAGTTTAGTTAGCTAGTAGTGATGTTTTTTAGTGGTTAGGCTTTAATTAGGGTTTCATTAATTAGTCTTGCTTTAGTTTTTAGGGATTCATCTAATAAATTGATGCTTTAAATTATTATGTTTAGTTTATTTAATTATGTTTACTCTTATTTAATTATTAGTTTATGTGTCATATTGATGCTTGAAATTAGTTTTTATTTAATTATGTAGTTATGTTTTATTAAATTAAGTAGTCATGAGGCTTTAATTAGAGTTTTATTAATTAGTCTTGCTTTAGTTTTTAGAGTTTCATCTAATAAATTGATGCTTTAATTATTTAGTCCTATTTAATTATTTAGTTTTTTCTTTAATTATAGTTTCATTAATTAATCTTGTTTTAGTTTTCTAGATATTGATGCTATAATTATTTTGTTATGTTTTGTTTAATTAAGTATTGGTGATTCTTTAATTAGGGTTTTATTAATTAGTCTTGCTTTAGTTATTATTGAGAGGCATATTTATTTAACTAGTTCTTTTAACTATATGTAATTTAGCCCTGACGTGTATTATTTGAGAAATATACAAGCGAGAAGTTCTTTTCATCTATATTCCTTTGAAGGAGTGTACTGATCATCTAAAGGTTAGTTAATTAATATCACAATGCATTTATGTCTCCTTTTTAGTATTACAATATCTGAATCTATTAAACTTTTTAATAGGTAACAATGGACAGAGCATTCTGGATGTATAACTGTGGCAGAACCTTCTAAATTATATGGCCCACAAGCACCTGACATTGTCCCTAAGACCTCTGTCGGCAATACTTGTGTACCACATAACCTAAAAGAGTTACGTCGGGTGGACCCCGATAAACCACGTTTCTTCCAGGATCGATACTTACAGAGACATCACAAGATTACAACAGTTTTCATACAAAATACGAGTAGCGGAAGACTTACAATAACTTAATTTACAAAACTTTTGTCAAACTTATACAAACCGAGTAGCATTATTACAAAACAAATGAAGTATCATTACTTAACTTTATTACACTCACGCAACGAAAGTGCCCCGCTCACAGCCACACAATCTATTCCTCGTCGGTCACTTCATCAACGACCGTCATGCGGCAAGGGCCGTAACACACTTGCTCACGCGGTTCACCCGCAAATGGGGTTGAACAAACCCCGAGTACAAAAAGTACTCCGCAAGACTTACCCGTCCAAAAATTGGGGAGAAGACTCAGAAATGCTGGCTAATAGGAGTCAAGGTAAGGCTTTAGCAAGATCAAATGACACATTTGCAAAAGAGACTAAGCCAGTCCTTACTTTACTACATCAATCACTTGTCAACCAAGTACCGGATTCAAAACTTTCCATCATCAACTTCCATTATTACTACGATGCTGGTGCTAGGATCACGGCTCCCATATCGTGGAGCACACGACGATTCGAATCGCTTAATATACCCGGTGGGGGCTTCCTAGCCACACGATGTATGCGGGACCGAACATCTTACATACATCAACTCACGCTCGTATTTCTCGACCCGAACGGGTCCTAGCCACGAGGCACGATACACCATTTCCCTACGCCGGGGTCCCTTCCACGGTGGCCTCGTAGGATGGGTACACGCTACTCCCGTCCCGGTTATCCGTTCTCGTCAAAGATAGTACAAGGGAGCTTACCGCCATTAGCATGCGACTAGTACTATCCAATAACCTCATGATCCAAGGGCCAAGGCAACGAACGGTGCTTAACCGACTCACAAGTGGACGACACTACACCAGGGCACTAGCCCCTCCCCGGTGCAAGTCACTCCACCCGGTCTCAATTTACTCATCATCATGCTCTTGTTGCGTACCCTTGACCCGATCAAAGTGAAGGGATACCAACAAATAGCATCGGGTTTTCGTAATTGCCCTCAAGGGGGAACTTTTGTTATCACATCTTTAAAAACATTTCATAAAGCCTCATGCTATTTGCGGGGCTAAGCATGCACTAGCATTTTCAAAATTAAAACAGTATCCGTGGTATATATCAAGGTATGGTAAATGCACCAAATTAGGTGATCACACCACTCCCATTACCTAATGCATCACATCATCAACATACAATATAAAAGATTTTCGAAATACAAGGAAGGGTCTGAATGCATCCGGGGCTTGCCTTGGGGCTCGACGAAGTTAGGAGCAGTGATAACACTGTTGAAATCAGGACCAACCTCTTCACGCCGAACATCTTCTTTAGACGGCACGGCTACACGATTGAGATGCATGATTACAATGCAGTAATAAAGGAACATGCGATACTGATGCAACGATTGTTAACCGATCTTGAGTACAACTTTTCTTCACGGTAGAGTTGCACTAAGAAGGTATGACTAGCGTCGACGACGACGGACTAACGATACGCAATCAACATGAAATGCCGAAGGTCATTAGGGTTAATGACCTAGGGTCATCACTCAATCCCAAAATCAGGCAATCCTAATAGTGATTAGGGTGATTACTAATTTATTGACCATTTTTACAGTCGTTGAAAGCCACTAATTAACTTGCTAATTGGAGATTAATTAAACCCTAATTAACTAAAAGATTAATTAATTAAACACTAATTAAACAAGGGTATTAATTAAGCATAATACAAAACTTAATCAAAACAGGATCAAACTTCATAATTAAGATCATTATCATCTAATTAGCACACAAAACAAAATTCATGATTTTTGGACTTATATTTTAATTATTAAAAAAAAAATGGAAGTGGCATTTATCAATTAAAAGAAGCAATTTTCATTGTAAACAAAAGTTACTGAAAAACAGGGTTAGTATTTTTTTCTTATACAGAGCATTACTCAAGGAGCACAAAGCATATTTTTTCATATTTTTAGTTGCCCAAAATAATTTATAACAAAAAGATGAAATTCAGCATTTGGAAATTAAAAAGAAAAAGGAAAAGCATTTTCCTCTCTTTCCCGGGCTCACTGTGCGGCCTACTCGGCCCAAAGACACAGTGCCGGCCCAACCCATGGGCACGGCACCCCCCAGCGCCGCGCCCGGCCTGCCTCTCCCTCTCTCTCTCTCTCTCGGCCGACATGCGGACCCCGCATGTCGGCTCCTTCTCCCTCCCTCCCTTTTCTCTCGCCGACGGAATGACGGGCGGCGACGGCAGCTAGCTCATCGACGATGATCCTAACGCCGACGAAAAACGACACCACGACCTTACTAACACTCCGGCGAACCCATCCATGGGTCAAACCGACCAAAGCCACGCTTCGGAGGAGACATGACCGTGGCCATGGCGGCTCGCACACCACGACGGCGACGGTGGTAAGCCGCTGCCGGTTCGGATTGATCAAAACAGGGATAGGGGACGCAAGAGGATGCTCACCACGGCTTGATGATGTGTCCGTGGAAGCAGATGGCTTGGTTGCGGGCCGACGGCGGTGAGATGGGCGCGCGGCGCCGGCCGGCCGCAAATTGGGAAGAAGCGGGTGACTCGTGTGACTCGCTACGATAGGAAGCGAGAGCGGCCTCGGTGGAGTCGCAAGGGACATACGGAGCTGTGGACAAGAGTGGAGGAGCAATTGCGTAGCAACGAGCGTGAATTTCGCAGAGAAAGGAGAAGTGGTCTGGGCGAGCGGAGTGAAGAAAAGGAGGATGACGTCGGCCTACGGTGATGGCTTTTAAGGAGCAAGGAGCGGTCGAGGAGGAAACCAGGGGCCTTCACGACGGCAAAGTGAGGTGGTTGGAGGCGCGTGAAAGCCGGCAACCGCCGAGAATGGCCACGGCGACGGCCGGCCCGGCCGGCCGGCATGGGTGTGGGTGAGGTGTCCCCCCCCCCGGTTCCAGCATGTGAGCGATTGCCCGCCGACTCAACACTTCCCTTTTCAAATTACTCCCAAAACTTGAATAAAAGTTAAAAAATTCCCAAAATACAGATTGTGCAAAATTTAATTCTCTACAACTTCTATTTAAGAAATTTTGTCAGATTTCAAATAGATTTTGAATTTGTATTTCAAATTCAAAAAGAGGACAAAACCTTGATTTTAAGAATTTCAAAATTACTTTTAATTTTTGAATAAAAGATGAAAATCTCCAAAAAGAAAAGTTGTTCATTTTCTCAAGAGCTACAACTTTCATTTAGAAAGTTTTTCATGAAAACAAATAGTTTTTGAATTGGAGTTTAAAAATCAAAAGGGGATATTTCCCAATTTGGAGAACTTTTTGAAATTAGTTCAAATTTTATTCAAAAACTTGAAAAACTTTATATACCAAAGTTGTAGAGCCCAAAGAGATGCACAAACTGTATTTTTGGAGTTTTCCCAAATTTTGAATATTTTGCGGTGAAATTGAAAAGGGGGCAAAAACACTTTGAAAATTAGGGTCTTTGAAAAGGAATTTCAAATTGGACTTTTGGGCAATTAATTAATGATATTGTGGTACTTTTCAAACCCAACCAATAGTACACTTTCAAAGTACAAACTTCATACTTTGAAATGGTGCCATTGATTAGCAACTTTTACTCATAAAATTAATTATGGTTAGCTCACCAAAATTGAAAATGAAATTCGAATTCCAACACTTAACCACTAGGGTTAGGGTTTTGGGATTCGGATTCCGAATTCAATTTTGATTCTTTCTTTTGCATCATTTGACTTATAAAACATGGTTAGGGTGTGAGCTAAGGTTAGCCAAGCACTTGTACATACCAAGGTTGCTTTTATTTGGTTGCTTTTATAAACAAAAGTAAAATTGTGAACAAGGTTTAATGACATGCACATACGCATACGATATGAAAGAGCTCAAACAACACCCTAGAATTGTAAACTCATTTTAATTATTTTCATTAGGGTTTGCTAATCATGAATGCTTATGCAATGATGATGATGACATGGTAGGTTTAGGCTAACGTAACACCGGGGGTGTTACAATAACTTAGACAGAGTAGATCCATCATACATACACGAGGTCCGTAGGTTTATCGATGCTGCCAAAAACTATGCTTACAGAACACAGACGAAGCACATATGTTATCCTTGCATAGACTACAGAAATCTTGTTGTTTTTGAAGACACAAATCCAATCATGGCTCATCTGATCTACCGAGGATTTATAAATGATTACTTGATTTGGACAAAGCATGGAGAGGGTAGCTCTGCGCCGTATATAACTGAAAACTCTTCCAACCTCGGTGCCAATGGCCCAGACATGCTTGTTGACAACGCATGCCAGTTCGTACACGAGACACAACACCCTTGTCCCCAGCAGAGTGAACATGTTGTGCCTGATGTTCATGATAATGCAAATGTTGGAGGAACCGACGACAACAGAACTCAAGTGGAGGATGAAGACGCAGAATTCATGTCTGCACTATTGCGTCGTCATACGGATCTATCAATGTTCTTCATGAAAGATATGGAGGCCTTGGAGAAGGCAGCAGCGGAGCCATTGTACAATGAGAGTAAAGGTTGTACCAAAGAGTTCACGATATTACGGTTTGTGCTTAAGTTGTTGATGTTGAAAGCTAGGTATGGATGGTCGGATGCCAGCTTCGATGCATTATTGAGTACTCTTGGAGATATGCTTCCAAAGAAGAACAAAGTGCCTGCTAACACGTACTATGCAAAGAAGCTAATCAGTCCGCTTACTATGGGTGTCCAGAAGATCCACGCGTGCAGAAATCACTGTATCCTATATTGAGGTGATTACAAAGACTTAGAGAACTATCCAAATTATGGTGCAAGTTGGTACAAGACGAAAAAAGACTTTCTACAAGAGGAGAATGCAGCTTCCGTTTCTAAAGGAAAGAAGAGAAAGAAGACCCAAAAGAAGACCCAACAGAGTTCAAATCCCTGCAGCAAAGAAAACGAAGAAGAAGACTGTTACGCACAGAGAAGGGTTCCTGCTATGGTGATGTGGTACCTTCCGGTCGTAGATCGGTTGAGATGTTTGTTCGCAAACCCTGAGGATGCAGAGCTTATGACCTGGCATGCTTCTGATAAGCACAAAGTAGATAAAAAACTTCGACATCCGGCCGATGGGAAGCAATGGCAAAAATTCAATGATGACCACCCAGAATTTGCTAAGGAGACAAGAAATGTTAGGTTCGCAGTATGTACCGACAGAATGAATCCCTTTGCCGAAAGGAGCAGCAAGCATAGCACGTGGCCGGTTATCCTCACCATCTACAACCTTCCTCCATACTTGTTGCAGAAGCGCAAATACCTTTTGCTAACCATTCTTATTTCTGGACCTACACAACCTGGTGTTGACATGGATGTATTCTTGGAGCCATTAATGGAGGAAATAAGAATATTATGGGATACAGGTGTTGACATGTTGGACGAATACCGAAAAGAGTCATTCACACTTAGAGCAATTATTTTTGTTACAATCAACGATTACCTAGCTCTCTTTGTATTGTCAGGACAGTTCAAGGGTAAGGTTAGTTGTGTAGTATGCCTGGATGAAACATTTTACGTATCCCTCAGTGCATCCAACAAGATAGTGTACATGAGACATAGGCGTTTCTTATCGAAAAGACATAGGTACCGCTTGAAAAAAATGGATAGGTACTTTGACAATCATGATGAACTAAGGTCGACTGCTCCATCTAGTAAAGGTCACAGAGTATACGAGATAGTTAAGAACATCAAGTTTGTATTTAGAAAGAAGAAAAAAGATGGAAAAGCAAGAAAGTATATAAAGCCAACTGCTAGGGCTACATTCAAGAAGATGTTAATTTTCTTCAAGTATTTGCCATATTGGAAAGAGTTTGATGTACGGCATGCGGTCGATGGTATGCATATTCAGAAGAATGTGTTTGAAAGCATAATTGGTACCTTGCTAGATATAAAGGGCAAGACGAAGGAAGGACTGAGTTCACGTCAGGACTTGGTCAATTTGAAGATAAAACCTAAACTTCACCCAGTTTTGCTAGATAATAGAAAGTACCACCTCCCGGCAGTAAGCTACAACCTGAGCACGGATGAGAAACATGCGATGTGTGTGTGGTTGAAGAAATTAAAAGTTCCAGCTGGATTCTGCTCTAACATTAAGAGCATTGTGTCAATAAAGGACCTTACACTCACTAACTACAACTCACATGATTGCCATGTGATGCTCACAACTTTCCTCCCTATTGCCATCAGGGCTATAAGTCCGGTGTTCTTAAAGATGGCAATTACACGGTTGTGCTTCTTTTTTAACGAGATATCACAGAAGGTAATTGATCAAGCGAAAGCGATTAGAGTCTCTTCGAGAATTCCAAAGGGAGACAATTATCACGCATTGAGATGTGTTTCCCGCCATCTTTCTTCGATATAATGGTACACCTTGTCGTGCATTTGGTGCCACAAATTCAGGCATTGGGTCCCATGTATTTACATGAGATATGGACATATAAGCGTTTCATGTCAATACTGAATGGGTACGTATCCACTCGTGCTCATCCTGAGGCATCCATGATAGAAGGATACATTGTCGAAGAGGCCATTGAGTCTGGAGGTCCATTCTGTAACAATTACCTAAAAGACCAGATTGCAATAAGTTTGCCTCCATTCCGACATGAGGGCAGACTATATGAGTGTGGGAGGATGGGCTGAAAATCATTCATCCCGTCAGACTACAATATTGTCCTCGAGGCGTATCATAGCATCCTAGATCAGCTCTCGATAATGGAGCCTCTGATCAAACAACACATAGCAGAGCTAAGCGATCATAACCCTGGGCAAACAGAGGAAGTCCTGAACGAGCAATGCCGCGCTAGTTTTACCATAGCGGAAGTCCTGAACGCTTTATTGTTTGTGAATTGTCGTCACTGTTCAAGACTTTCCTATCTCTCGAGGGGGGGGTCACGGTAACTGTGGTACTTTTTTCGCCCACGGGGTTGGCGAAAGGAATGTTGTTACAAGGCGCTGTTAGTCCAGTTACCCCAATATCGATTGTGAGCGGCACACAACCGTGGTAGCGAGACGAACAACCATTCAGAGAATTACATAGATTCTATACGACGATCGGTGTCGCGACTGTTCCTACGTCTCCAGCATTCGGCAGCAACGCCAACACGCTTGCCAAGCTCGCGAAACCCACGTCTCGCCATTCACACCCTTCGTTGATCGCTCCTTGGGCGACCCAAGTGGGCACGGTCACCACTCCTATGAACACCCTCCCGCTCGCCCAGGTGACAAGAAGTAAAGTAATCCCTCTATTCTAAATTATAAATCATTTCAAGAATCTTGGAGAGTTAAAGTTTTTTAAGTTTGACCAAATTTATGTAATAAAATAATAATATTTATAACACCAACTAAGTATTATTAGATTTTTTTATTAGTTTTATTTTTATCGTATACCTATTTGATGTCATAAATCTTTGTGATTTTCTATAATTTTGATCAAATTTAAAAAAGTTTGACTGTCTAAGTTTTTCAAGTTTAACCAAATTTATATAATAAAATAATAATATTTATGATACCAACTAAGTATCATTAGATTTTTTATTAGTTATATTTTCATCGTATACATATTTGATGTCATAAATTTTTATATTTTTTTATAATTTTAGTCAAATTTAAAAAAATTTGACTCTCTAAGATTTTTAAAATGACTTATAATTTGAGATAGAGGTAGTACCATGGAGTCGAGGCCTGGGCGCCCCCCTGACCCAAGCATGCTTCTCTGATGAAGCCACCATTCGACCAGCGTGGCGAGACCGAGCGGCTGCCAAACTTAGGACCATACTTCCTGGCGAACACGCATCCTAATAACATATGACTGACCGATTTGGCAGACTGATCACAGAGAGCACAAGCATCAGAATCCTGCAATCTGTGCCGTTTGCGAGGTTCCGCAGTCCAGCCTCTCGTGGATCGCCGTGTGATACTGTTGTGATCTGATGATGTGCAGGATAGGAAACTTTCGGCCGATGGTAGTATATATATTATTATTATTATCAGTATCCTTAGTCAGCGTCCATACAGCTCCGAATTGACTTGGCACGTGGCTTAATTAGCCCAGGTAGATGCCATTGTACAAGCCCAGAAGTCAGCCCCAAAGGCCTGCAGGAGGCGAGTCCATGGCCGAATCGGCACCGATGGTTTCTAATCGGAAAATTTCTTTCGGCCTATCAACTATAGCGATGTATCCTCCTTATTATCCATAAAACCGTTTTTTTATTCTAAAGTCCTTTGACTTTACACCCTTGGGATTTTGATTGTGGTTTTCCTGACGCGGCGCCACTTTGGGGAGGTAAAAAGGCGTATATGTATTTTTTTCCTAAAAAATAAAAATCCTAAATATATTTTTTCTGAATTTTATCCAGATATTTTTACATGGAAAAATGAGCAACTAAAAATCTTACAACCTGGTTTAATCTTAGAAATTTTTGTTTTAGCTTAGAAAATTATAAAACTAGTATCAGTTTTATTTCTAGAACCATGCTGTATCTAATGTTGCCTAGCTTGATATTGTTTAAATCTTGACGGACTCATTTTGGTGCTTATTTATTAGTAGAAGCTCTTTTTACTGATGTTGATTGTTCAGACTATGTAAAAACGCCAGTGGAGTGTGCCTTTACGACCATAATGGGGGATAAATTTCAAAGTCGTTGTGTTAGTCTGCAGGGCTACATGCACCTGCCGCACATATGCATCCAACTACCTACATGGATATTTTATCGTCTATTAAATACTACATTTGTCCCAAAATGATAAGCATATATTATCACCAAAAGTCATAAGAATAGATTTTGATCACTAATTTCTATTATAGTATCAATATCATTGCAGAGCCACTTTGAATACCAATGTATTACCAATGTATCGATGTAAGTTTTGTATTCTAGCCGTGCATGTAATCTGAATAATTCGTAGTCAAAGTTTATTAATTTTGGTTTTTCTCTTTAAAAAACATGACTATCATTCCCGGATGGAGGGGGGGTAGAAATAAAGGCACATGATTTTATACATTATTTCACACTTTCAATTTTATATCAGTCATTTAAAAACTATGAGTACTCAAAATTTTACAAATTCATCCCCAAATTAAAAAAAAAAAACAAAAGTTGGACTAACCTAACCATTTGCATTTTTTTATTTATGTGGAACTTTGTATTGACATTTTAGATTTAGTTTGAAATTGTTAGAGTAATAATATCTTAAATTTATTTTTCTATATTTGTTATGTGCTATTTTCCAAATATAAAAATCCTCTTTGATTTATGATATTTAATTTGATTTTAGATTTATTTTGGCTCTTACGGACGCAAGACAATAAGATTTGAAAGTGAAAGATACAAACAACTGTGAAGTTTATACGATTGATATTTATGTCACACCAGCAGAAAGGCACAAGAACACTGGAACAACAGCATGGTTTACAAATCAGGTGCTCCGACGACGTTACTACAAAGCAATGTCGTAATCGACAAATAAATATAATTAATGAATATCACCCACCATGATAATGGAATACGTTGCCAGCCGTTCAGATACAAGTAACTTTGTCGGAGATTATTATGGTTTGCTATGGTCCGTCACAAACATGTTCAACAAGTAAGTGGGATCGCCTGCCTCGCTCTGCCGCCTCAGCTCAATGGATTCCAATGAATTCCATGGGCCTTGAGATAATATAGGGTGAAGCCGACGATCACTTCGTATGGCCACAGCACCCAGAAGGGGAAGAGCACGAACGGTGAAAGCAGCTGGGTCATCACAATAGCAATGCCCAACCTTCTAAGAAGCACCAGCTGTTCCACCACTATCGTCCACCATAACCAAACGATGTCCAGAAGCAAGAAACCAGTTAGCACCCATGTGATGTTCGCAGCTGCAGGGGCAACCGGAGCTAGCACCGCGTACGTGCCGAATGCAAATGCGGCGGTGAGACTCCGGGCTGAGCTGTTGACCAGAAAGATGGACAAGGTGATGGCCAACACTCGTGTGCGGATGTTAAAGGCGGTCGTCCCGGCGTACATGAGACAGATGGTGGCCATTGCAGAGCAGATAGCCGCCAGATTGTTGGCCACGACGAATGCCTGGAAGGAGTAATTGAAGGCAAGCTCCGGTGTGCCCGCCGGCTGCTTGTTATCGCCCGTGCTGTATCCTCCGGGTAACTGGAAAGCTGCGGCGAAGGACACCGTTAAGATGAGCACGGACACGACGCCGATGGTCGTCGTGTTTTCTTTGATTTTCTCTTCCTCCTGCTTCTCCCTGTTTTCTTTGATTTTCTCTTCCTCCTGCTTCTCCCCAGTACTTTCTGAAAGGCCTAGATGCTGACCACGTCGGTGAACACCAGATCTAGCACCACCAAGTATTAACAGCCGGCGCATCCTTATTGTTGGATCCTGCAGAGTGTCCAGAAATGAAAAAGAAAAGTCCATTATTATATTCAAAGTTGTTACTTCTATAGATTGTACGCAATCCATATTACAAGCAGTATAGTTTTCTTTTTTTTAAAAAAAATCTCCCACAATCTGGGCCCTACACATTAAGAGCAACCCAAATATATCGCACTATTTTTTTTTTTTGTCAAAACCTCAAATTTGCAGTCCATACTCACAACCAGAATTTTCAACTTCTCCTAATAATGTGGGGCTCTCCTAGTGCTCACATTCAAAATTTAGCATAAACTTTCCCTGTCAAATACCTCCTAGTGAGGATTCCCATGTGTAATGATTAGTAATAATATTTTATTATTACTCAAAAATACTAGGAGAATTTTACCATTTTGGTAGTGATTATAAGCATATATAGTTTGAAGTGACTGCAGGCTCTGAAAAGGTCCACAGTTTTGGGCAAGGAAAAAAGCAAATCTTGGAGGTGACATTAGGAACAAGTAGTATATACCCTAAACCCTAAACCATCTTAAACCATATCTTTTTTTTTGGCTTTTTTTTGGTACTGTCGGAGATGCTCTAATCCTCACAACAACCATTAGGAAAAACATTGGGATTTTCATAAAAATAAGAAACATCTAGATTTTAATTTGGTAGACTTTAATCATCAATGTCAATATATAGTAGCCATTGGATTTACAAAAATATATAAAGTAACCCCCTAAATTTGTATTTAAATTATCCATGTATGGCATTGCCAAAGAAAATTTAAATAAAGGAACCCCCTAAATTTGCATCTAAATTATACACCTCTGCCTTTATGAAAGACAATGCAAAGTAACCTTTACTCATATTTAATTTGTATTATTAAGTTATACTAAATCTATTTATACCAATAGAATCTATTATTTAAATTAATTCAATAACTATAAATATGCTATATATATTTGTAAATTACACATTTTCATCATTGTTAAATAAAAAATAAGCATAAATGCTATGTGCACCACTTAGACCGAGTAAACATGCACACTCTATGATAAATAATTTATTAATAGTGGAAAAATGTTCCCTTAACAAATTAAATACCAATGGCACTAGCAATTCATTTGACTTATAATAATACTTTTCATGACAAAAAAATTCAAGTAGTTACTTTACATAACACAAATGCTAGAGCAAGTAGTCAACTTAGTTAATTAACATCTCCAATATGTTTTATGTTGACTCAAATCCTACTTGGACTAGGACTCAGGAAAGGTATGCCATTGCCCATAAGCATCAACTAAGCCAACACAAGGGTCTCATCCAAGGTTTGTAAGGAGCAATTAATTAGGAGCGCTCGAGAGGATTATGCTAGAAAGTGCACTAGATTCTTGTATAGGGTTGTGAGAGAGCAACAATCGCTTGTACTATTTAAGAGTTGTGCTTATAGAATTTGCAGTCGACTTCGCCAAAATCCTAATCTCTTGCCGTTGCTGTTTCAACATCGCCAATATCGCATGCAGTGCAATATATAGATAGATTATGTAGTATATACATAAAAAAGTTACATACCAGCATAGAGAAAACCCATGGAGGCCTCCTGCTCTCTGCGAGATCTAGTGCTGTGTGCCCTTTGTTATTTTGTAGATTTAACTGAACTTCTTTGTACCAAATTAGTATGCGTATAGTCCACAACTGCCCAGCCATGGCAGCAAGGTGCAGTGCGGTGTTGCCTGCGTTGTCCTGCATATTCATGATGGATGCACGCCGCTGCACCAGACGAGCATCGTTACGGTTCCCTCCCAATTTATAATGAAACCACAGAACTGCAAACGTGTATCCGTTCAAGGCGGCAATATGAAGGAAGGTCCTGCCCTGTGCGTCTCGCAGATGGATGCAGTCAGGGCACTTCCGCACCAGCAAGCCAGCGACGGTGAGGTTGTTCGCCAAGGCTGCCACATGTATAGGGAATGATCCATTGTGGTCGGCCTGATAAGCTGAAGATTCATAAGCATCTAGTAGTAGCTTGGCAGTGGTGCCTGTGATAGAGTCAAATCCCAGTAAGTTCTCTAATGATGCTTCCAAGTCCAGAGGCCTACTTCCGCTTGATTCAAATCTCCATGATGCTGCAAAGTGCAGAGGCGTACTTCCGCCTGATTCGTCTCCTTGTTTGATAAGGCCCTCGTTCCACTCCAGCAGCTTCTTTGTCATCCCTATATTACATTACAAACGACGGTATCTTACTATTACTGATTTAAAGCCCCAATAGAGAGACCACGTTAATTTTCATCAGACATGTTAGAAAAAGATAAATCCTAAAATTCTCACAATACTCGAAAACATCTGGTCTAATGCTATGGTCCACCATATATATATCAAATAAACATGTATACATTAGGATAAATATTTATTTTAATAACTTATGAAACATGGAAAATGTTCACTTAACAAATTCAAACAAAGGTCCCCACTAGAGCCTGCATGTTAATCCTCACAAGACCTGATAGGAAAACAAAAGATAGAACCTAGAAATTTTCACAAAAATCATAAATATCTTACCATCAATTAGGTATGTCCTAATCACCACTGATAATAATAGCTATTGTATCTATTCTAATTTTAAACAATATCATCTCTGCTACTGTGTAAAAAATAATATAAAGTAACTTATAACTATATATTTATATTACCCACATATGTCATTACGAAACATGATGAAAAGTAGACCTAAATTTGCATATGATTACTCACTTCCTCCAAATTATGATTGATAATTTATGCAACTCAGTTTTCCTCTCATTGTTAGAACAATTAAATGGGTCAAATATATATCTAAATTATCGACATCATCTATTACAAAAAAAATTGTTTAGATAACCACAGAGCATATATATGTTTCTACATTACCCACCTATGTCAATATTAATATAATAAGATTTGATTAAAGTAAATATATGCATCATGCCAACATACGTGTGCAATAAAATACATATGTTTTGTTCCATCACACAAAATATATTTTCTTAAAAACTCATATGACCATGACATATAATTATATAGGTTGTTATTACTTTTAGATACATTTATATATATTAACTAAAATGTATGACACGTCTATATTGATACTACAACCATAGTTGCACATATAATTCCTTGATTGGAGAATTCAATCATCTTGTGAAGTGTGGGAGACAACTGATGGCTATATTTTCCTGACCCTTTAAGAATACTTTAGAGTAAAACGTCGATCATTATAAGGTATAAGTATTAAGATTCTTTTGACATTAGCACTGCAACCCTGTCAGAGATCTCACTTGAAGCTCCATGACTCATGTTAAGCGACATGGTGCATGTTTCAAATGATGGCTTATATTATTGTAGTATTTAAGAACACACTCTATGATCTAAAATTCTTATTTTAAAAAAAAGGTGCCAAAAGGAGAGTTAATGAAAGATACAATAAACACAAGAGTTTCAACTTAAGTTGAAGACACAAACAAATATGTAGCTGTTAATAAGAATAAAATTTGAAACAAATCAAAATTTAGATTCATGACTCCATAAGATATGTGATGCAACATGATCCACCATAATTAACGGTAAGGTTTCAAAGTAATTGCATAATTAAAATATATAGATGTGCCATGCAAAGAAAAAATATGAATATGGATGAAAAAAAAAACTTATGGATTAGGCCCTTGAAAAAATAGTAATTAATAAGTTTATGATAACTAGATATAGGAGTAATTGCATATTTAAAATATATAGAGGTGTCATGCAAAGAAAAAATAGGAATATGGATAAAAACATATAGATAAATCCCTTGAAAAATAGTAATAATAGAGTTTTTTGCGATGAGTAATTAATAGATTTATGATAACTAGATATAGACTACAAAGTATTACCATGTCTATTATGTAAGAAAATATACAAAGATAAAAAAAATACAATTTAATATAAGTAACGATTTATTAGTCAGATGTACTCCCTACGTTCTAAATTTTAAGATGTTTTAAGTTTTCTGGATAAATAGCTTTTACTATACACTTAGATATACACTATGTCTAAGTATATGGTAAAAAAAATAGTATACCTAGAAAAGTCAAAATGTATTATAAATTAAAATGGAGGGATTATTAAATGGTATCCAATATTTATATCTTCTAGCAGACATACAACTAAGGTAGGCAGACATACAATTATAATGGTACTAACAAGAGGACGAGCTAAGAGTAGTTCAAATTCGTTAATCAACAACTTATTAACTGTGTAACACATCATTGAGGCAAAAAAAAGATTGTTGCATAGATTGTAATATTAATTAATGTTATTCATTCGTAGTAGAATTGAAACTGATGAGGAAAAAGAATAAGAGGCTTACTTTTGCTTCTTAGAACTGAAACATGCAAAGCGTTTTGTCCGTGTGGTCCGGAGAAAGAAAGCCGAGTATCCATTTGGTACATCTGCACTGCAACTTCGTCGTGCCCTAACAGGATGGCCAGGTACAAGGGTGAGGTGCCGTGGCTCGGGAAACGGGCCAGCTCAGGGTCCGCCAACATTAGCACTCGGACCATCTCTCCGTCAGCCCAGCGGACCGCCTCATGTAGGGCTGTCCAACCTTGCTTATTCTGTGTCCTCAGCACATCTTTCAGATTCAGATTCAGCCTTGACGATGAGGCGCCATCATCCTCGTCGTCCTCGCGTCTCGCCAGGTCGATGAGATGGGACACCATTTTGATGCTCCCAGCTCGGGCAGCGCAGTGCAAGGGCGTGTCACCCATCGCATTGCGCGCGCCCAAGAGGTGCTTTGCTTTGCGGCAGATCTCCGTTGAGGTCATCAGGAGCTCTACGCTGTCTCCGGCAGACGCGACAGCATGGAGGACTGTGTGGTAGCGCTGGTCATCGCCGGCCTCCTCGATGTCGATATCAACAACGACTTGATGAGGTACCAATGATGCTCCTTCGTCGTTACCCATGAGTTCCTGGAGCTTCTTCCACTCGCCGCGCTCTGCGGCCATTAGCAGCTCCGGGCGGAGCTGCCGGGCCACATTCACCGCGCCATGGGAGTTGGAAGAATGCTTCTTCTCTGTGGTGTCCGATGGCATTGTCGTTGATGCTTGTTGTCTAGCTATAGCTATTGCTATATAACTATATTGGCACTTGGAATATTTCTTCTTCTGTATGCATGGGCACACTGTACCGCGCGCACACACAAACATATATAGTCGATCAGTCCGCATCTGCTGTGTGTGGACATGCACGCGATCGAAAGGTAAACTTCACTAAAGGTCTAAAGCTGGACACTGCAGAGTTGTCATTAAATTCCTCTCTGGTGGAAATGGTTCTTTGCCTCTGGAAACAGGCCACATGGCCTTTTTCTTCAACTATTTTGTGAACATGAAGGCACTTTGTCCGATCCAAATGTTAAAACGCTATTACTCTTCAAAGATTGAGATCTGAGTTCTATTAGAGCTGTTTCAATTAGAAATGTTAGTCCGATCAAGTATGTATTCTTGCTGATGAATCCTCTCCAGCTGCAGGAATATTGTTGTGATGGAAGAGCATGGCCGGGTGCCTTCTTTTTCAGACTTCCGTCTGGCTTTAATGCTTGGATGGCATCCGGTCCCTTACTGTTCTTTGGTTTATCATTCCCTTTTTCATATGCGTTTCTTTCCTCCAGTGCAAAGTATTGTTAAAAAAATGTTTGCGTAGCGAACACTGGCAACATTGACGGGAATGGGTGCGATGATTTTTCATCATGTTAACATAATTTCGGTTTGCCACACACAATCTAACTTCAGATCATAAAGATGAAACCCACACCATGTCACACTGGTTATCAACCATGCATTGCTCGATTAGGCTCGCCACACGAAAGCTAATCTCTACCTCCAAATCAAGAAAACTAGTAAGAACAAATTAAGAACATTTAATTTTTAAATATAAGGAACCTTTGTTCCAATGTAAAAAAAAGCATATAAAGAATATCTGTGAAAATTAGAGGACCTAAAGGACACCGAAGGTCATTTCAGTGTTCCTACACAGACTCTATCTGGGTTATGAAAAAAAAACATTTCACAATATGTTGTCATGATTCACATGCCACAAACCATTTTTTATACTATCTGATTATTTTCTATTAAAAAGTTATTATAAGATAGTCCTGGTAAATCAAGGATAATTTTTCAAAGTAGTTATGCTAGCTTGGAGGGGCTGCATGCAACTGCCACACATGCATCGAACTACCTGCATGTATATTTTATCACTTATTAAGTACTATACATTTGTTCTGAAATTATAAGCATATTTCTATCACCAAAAGTCATAAAAATAGATTTGGCCACTAATTTCTATTACAATATCAATATCATCTCAGAGCCACTTAATTTGAACACAAATCTATACATATAAGTTTTTATATTCTAATGTTGCATCCAATTTGAAATATTGTTAGTCAAACTTTACTAAATTTGACTTTTGTCTTTACAAAATATGATTTAATTTAATTCTTGGATGGAGGAAGTAATTAGAAATAAGGCACATGATTTTAGTCATTGTTTCACACTTTCAATTTTGCATCAGCCATTTTTAAAAAAATGAATACTCAAAATTATAAAAAATTCATCACTAAAATAAAAAACAAAAGTTGGACTAACCTAAGCATTTAATTTTTTTTATATATTTGGAACTTTGTATTGAAATTTTAGATTTAGTTTGAAATTATTAGAGTAATATAATATCTTAAATTTTATTTTCTGTATTTGTTATGCAGTATTGAAACTAGGATGGAATGGCTCCATCCCACACCATCCCATGAACCAAAAGCACCAGATTGTTCGTGGCTCTTCTCCTTTGTTTTTTGAGTTCTGCTAAATCGCTGGTGTTCACTTAATCTTGTGGTGTGCCTGCTTGGCCATAGACAGAGTGAACTGGGTTGATTGCACCCATGAAAGGTTTCGGCCCATTGCACCACCAGTAGTCTGCTTAGCCCTGATAGATCTGCATGGCCCAGGCAGCTGTAATGTGCCCCAAAGGCCCGCGAGTCAGCGATCGTGTCGGTACCCGGCCCAATCAGCCCATGTTACATGTGACACCACCCCCCCACCTGGCCAGCCGGCCGGTCGGACCTCTCCAGTCAAGGTGCAAAGAAACAGAGAAAAAGAAAAGAGAAAAGATGCTCCAGCAGTCACAGGACTGTTTCTGCCACGAAACTTCTAGTAGTACTTCCAATCAGCATCTGGCCGTTTCTTTTCCGAGCAACTCCAAATTTCTCCATTCCAAGTTGTCATCTTCATATTTTTAGAAAAACAGAAAAAAAAAAACTCTTCTCCAATAGCTTTGTATCTCAGGTTGCTATTTATTCCAAGTTGGAAAAAAAAGTCTCCACATGTGCATATATATCCGTCCATATTAGAAGAGGTGAAAGGGTATAAACGTAATTTTGTTTCAGCCATAGGGTCCCCGATGTAAGTTTTTCAAGTAGCGGAAGGATATCTGTCTCAGGAATCCTAATGTAAGTTTGGTCTAGATTTGGCAAGTGAATTATGCCAAATTATTGGAGATGAATGCTTTTTTCATACTATATATTTTAGAGAGTCGCTAAATCATAAGATTTGCTAAGTGAATTTTGGCAAACTCTTAGAGATGCTTTCCAAGAGTTTTGTAAAACTCACTTGCTATTTCTTATGGTTTAACAACTTGGTAAATTATTTGGCAAGTGAAAAAAGAAAGCAAGTCCAATAGATTGGTATTCCCACTTGGTAAACTTGAAAAAATAGACCCACCTAGGACCCAAACGTCGCGACGGTCCTTCTCCTCCTGCCCGCCGCGACCTTCCTGGCGAAGTTCCTCCCCGACGCGCCGCCGCGTCTCTTCATCACCCGACGTTTTTTCTCGTTTCGCCGGCCAGGCCGTTCGTGAACGCCATCGCCCTTCGGACGTCGCTGCCTTCGTCGAGGTTGTTGCATCGCCGGCCACGACGTTGCATCGCCGGCCAGGTCGTTGCATCCCCTGTACTCAATGATGCCGGCGTTCGTCCACAAGTAGTGTGCCATCTTTTCCAGCAAGCGAGGCATCCCCAACACGCATCAGGTCAGTAGGTCTGGCATCCGTGGTGAATTAGTTGGTGCAGGTTTGTTTTTTGTTAAAAAATTGCTGCTCCAGCCGATCGGCCATACTTGCTGCTGGTTTGTTTTATGAAAATTAGCTTCTGTCTATTGGTTATTGTATATGCCATTGTTCATTCGTCAACCATTGTCGGCCAGGAATCATGCCTAAGAAGAGATCTCGTCTTCGAAGCGAATTGGATGATTCATCATCCGATGAATCCGAATTGTTGATTGCATCGGCTGCTGAAATTGTCGGAACCTTCTCCAATTCTAAAAAACAGCACGGTGGCTCCATCCTAGGTCATAAAGTTATTTACCGTGATAGAAAAGGCGGACACGAGAGGATGTTTCAAGATTATCTAGCCGAGAATCCAACATACGGCCCTGAAATATTCCGTCGAAGGTTTATGTTATTTCACTTCAAATTTCTTTGTTCTAGGTTCTTAAATATATATGTAGTAGTTAAATTATTTTTTTGTTTTCTTTAGGTACAGGATGTCAAGGGATCTTTTCATACGCATAATGACTGCAGTAGAAGCACATGATGATTACTTTGTGCAGAAAAAGAATGCGGCTGATGTACTTGGATTGAGTAGCTTCCAGAAGATCACTGCCGCAATGCGAACGCTAACATATGGGGTTCCAGCTGATGCGACAGATGAGTACGTGCGCATTGACGAAAGTACTGCACTAGAGAGCCTACGTCGGTTTGTTGCCGCAGTGGTTGAAATTTTTGGAGAAGAGCCTACGTCGTGGGAGAATCTAGGCTCTGAGAGCACTTCTCTACTGCAGTCTACAATGGTCACACGACATGTGTCAAAGGATACTGTTCCTTGCGGAGAAATTGCCTACGTACTAATCGATTGGGATTGGTAGCGTGCCGCACTGGTAATTAACATGGCCTGGACGAATCGGCAGGAGAACGAGTAGGCGAGTACCTGACGACGGCTTCCTGGCGGCTCAGCGGCGGCTTCCTGGCGGCTTACTGGAGGCGTGCCTGTACTTCCTGCGTCTTCCTTGCGGCTCGGCGGCGGCTTCCTGGCCTCCTGCCGCAAGATCACGGGAAGGAGACGGCGCCCCGTTCTTCGTCTTCGTTGCGCCAGGGAAGATCGGAGGAGACGGCGGCGACCCCTTGCACACGCGCGCCTGGGAAAGATAACTCGACTGCTCTTCTACGGGGACGGAAGATGAAGATATCATCCGACGCGAGATGGCGGGAGCCCAGCGACGAATTTCAGCGCGCGGGAGAATGCGCGCGAAGCTGGTCAGCCGCCGCGGAGCGACGAATTTCGCGATAGGAAGTCACATACGCGCAGCGTAAAACTCTCCGCAGTGCCGGCCTCTTGGATAGCAAGTTGTAAATTTAGCAAGTCAATATAAGGAGCTGTTGGAGGAGGAATTATAGACTTTTTAAAGAAATTTTAAGAGATAAAGAAGTTGAAATAAAAGAAATGTTTGAGATGCTTCTAAAGAGCCTCAACTTTCCTTGTAGCCACTGCATGGCCAATTGGCGGCGTTGGCCCATGGATAGCCCATGGTGCTATAAGCCGAAGGCCTCCGCAACCTGAGATTCGGCCCACGCAGGTAATGTGCGTGCCCTGCCTCTGTCGATTGCCACCGCTGTCCGCCCTTTTTCTGCCGGTCCTGGCCCACTGGACGTCGACCGCGGCAGCGGAACCCGTCCGTCCGTCGTGCTCGTGCTCGTGCGCACCACCAGGCCTTCTTGACCTTGAGAGGGCCTGCCAGCCAAGACGAATTGTCCTTGCCGTCACGTCCCGTGTATGCAATGCATCCCAACCCATCCCCATCCTCCGGCGATCGACGCGACGGGACTGGACCTGCACGGATCGGGATCGCGCCCGCGGCATGCTCCCTGGTCTAGCAGGAGACAACAGGTTTCCACGAAAAGGCCCACCGTGTTCACGGGCTGTCTGTCCCCCTCGCCGTCGCCGGTCGTCGCCAACGACGGCCAATTTTGCTTGCCCGCGGTGACCAGTGTGAACTCAGGACCACCAACACCACCCACCATCCGTGTGCCCGTGACATCTGCCCAAGTCAAAAGCCAAAAAAAAAAAAAGGTACCCTCGTCCTATGTGTCTCATCTGATCTGATCCTATCTGGAACTCGGCAACGTCTCCCACAACCTGTGCAGTGGACGGACTCCGTCGCGCGCACGACGTCTCCGGAGTCCGGAGACCGGTCGGCAATGCAAGCGGCGCACACAGCCTCGAGCCAAGCAGCCCAATGAACGCATGCGTCCCCTCGCTTGCGTCCGAGCTCACACGCCCCCCTGCCGACCTCTCTCTGTCGCTCCCATGTGCGCGGAGACGGCCGGCGGATCGCGGCGCGCTGGCTGCCCGCGCCGACGCGCCCCGACACGCAATGTGCGAGCACGACTGCGCGATCCTTGGCAAATGATTGGGGCATTTTTCTGCTTTGCGGTGGTGTCCTCGCATGTGCGACAGGGGAGCAGGTGGTTCGGCGTCAGTGGAGCCCCACGGTGGCCGCCGGCGCCACCAAACGCCGGCGCCCGAGACCGCCGCTGTAGGCGCGCCGTGCCGCGCCGTCCATCTCTGACCACCACCTGGCCTCAGACGCCGCCTGCCATTCCCATGCCTCCACACTCGTTTCTCTACACTGGATTCTGTTCATTTCGTTGGCACTCACTGTTGCATTGCATTGCATCAATCGTTACGGGCTAAGTTTCGCGCGCTGGCAAATGAGAATCCACTCCAGGAGAACAACCAATCAGATGTTTGTATTCGTAAATCGTAATTTTGCAGCAATACTAATTAATAATAAGTATATCAAATCCTTTCCATTCGTGGTATTAATTAGTGTCTCTTGTCCTGCTTCTAATCATCCCTTCCTACTGAAATCAAATATTTACAAAACCTACAACAAACCTAACCCAAAAAAACTTGAACAAAAGGCCGGGTCAATTGTGTTCTATAACTACACACAAATAAAAAGAAAAAAAAAAAGACGATGACGAACAGAGTTACACGGGGAAAGAAGGCAAAAAGGAAAAGAAATGCATGCATGCGGCCCCAACCAAAACTGTGGCCGTGTGGGTTCGTCCGCGGTCACCGCCGCCCGAAGAGCGCGCCGAGGAAGCCGAGGCAGCCGAAGAATAGCCGGCAGAGCGGGCCGCGCCGCCGCTGCAGCATCCGTCGCCGGGCCTCCTCCTTGGCCGACGGCGTCAGCTGGAGGTACGCGTACGCCGCGTGCTTCACCAGCGGGTGCCGGATCATGTGCACGTCCCCGACCCCGGTCGCGCCGGCGCCAGCGCCACCGCCGGGTGGCTGATCGTCGGGGAGCCGGCGGCCTTTGGCGGCGGCGGCGGCGTAATCGGGCGACGACATGATGTCGCGCAGGCTGGTGTACCCGCGCCCACCGCATCCGCCACCGGCGGTCTCCAGCCCGTTGGTGGGGATCTCGATCTCCGGCGGCGCCCACCGCCGGCCCCGCATCCCGCCCGACCCGCCAGACGCGCGCTTCGCGGGGCGCCGGAGCAGGACCTGGACCTCCATGTCCCCGCCGCCGGTGCTGGGGCCGGCGCCGGCCAGCGGTGACCGCAGCCTCTGCCGCTGCCGCTGCGGAGACTCCACCACCGCCGTCACCATGGCGGGCGGGATCGTCGGACAGGAGGCGCGCGCGTGCGTGGAGCCGTGGAGGATCGGAGCCTCGCCCTCGACGTGGTCGTGAAGGGAAGAGCTGTTATTGGAGAGGGGGGAAAGAAGAGTCCACGAATGGAAGAAAAGAAATCAATTGGATATGAATATAAACGAGCTGTTTGAAACGATGCGAAATGTTCGGTGGGCGGGCCCACGCGGCAGTGGGCTGGAATTTTTTTTTTTTGGAGGAGGAAAATAGAGGGAAACCCGGGGTGGGGTGGGTGGCGACGGGAAATGGAAGCTTTTTTTTTTTTTTTTTTTTCTGACGGGGAGCTCGACGTGAGCGGCGCTGCGCCTGTGCTGGGTGGTGGGACCCGCGCTAATTGTTGGGTCCCACCGTCCACGTCATCCCGGTCTCGTGTTTTGGATTGCAGAGCTTTTCTTCACCCTTTACTAGCCGCTCCTCTTCTTTTCTTTTCGATATGAAATGATGAAGCTTAATCCCTCCCCCTCGTTTCTTTTTGATTTCAATGGTCTCGTCTTTTTGATGAGTGTAAAATGTATTCTTCTAATGATGTGGAACACCACCACTAGTAGGGATAAGGAATCCGAAAACTTAGCTGATAGAGCGGCGCCGGATTTGAGCTACTCCCTCCATCTTAAAAAGCATGTGAATCTCGTTTCTCGAGTAGTCAAAAATTCTTAATTTTGACCAAATAAAATTTAAAAAGTATTAATATTTATAATGTGTAATAAGTATCGTTAGATTAGTCATGGAATATATATTTTTAATAAATTTTATTGGACATTTAAATGTAGATAACATCGCCTATAAATTTAGTCAAGTTAAAAATTCTTTGACTTCTCGGAAAATGAGATTTACATACATTTTGAGATAGGGAGTAAATAACAGGTGTACCTTTTTAAAGATAAAGAGATAGAGAGAATGTGACCAAAACTTGTAGCCCACAACAAGGAGATCTAAGTGGCTCCAATAATAAAAAATAACGATGGCATAACGCATTTACCTACACTACGAAATTCTCTATGGCATATATTTACTACTAGGCCAACATTATTGATCACTATATATATAGCTGAATTGATTAGTTTGTGTTTTGGGTGGAACCTGGTTAATTAATTGAGTCTAGCATATTTTCAGTTAGTTGTTGTTTTAGCAGTAGCTGACAGATGACTTTCTATCAACATGTGCCTAGAGTTACCTAGAGTTACTACTTTACTAGGCCAACTTCAAGAAATGTCATTGTAGCTTACCGGAGGTGGAGGATGCAGGGGTAATGCGTGTGTGCCTACGTCTTCGTGTAGAGCCGAATGGAAACGTACATGTGTATCCGAACTCAATATATGCAATATGTCCATATTCAATTGGTAAAGGCAATTATGTTAATTAGTTTGCCGATCGATGGTGCCGCTGTCAGTTATACTGTACTCTCTTCATTTCAAATTATAAATCTTTTATCTTTTTTTCTCTAAGTTTGATCGTTTGTTTTATTTAAAAATTTTGTATAAAGTCAAATTTAAGTTATTTTTAAAGAACTTCTATTAATAAAGCAAGTTATTTTTTTTGATATTTTGCATAATTATTTAAATAAAACAAATAGTCAAATTTAAGGTAAAAAAGTCAAACAAATTATAATTTAGAATGAAATTAGTACTTACCAAACCTACATATATTCTTTTCGATTCAAATATCTTATTATTAGTCAAAATAATCTGTGGGTAGCATAAAAAAAAAACTTCATCAGGAATAAAAAGCGATGTTTAACAGAAAGAAAAAGAAACGATCTATTTCAAGGTATGTTCTTTCTGGTCACGTAAAAAAAAATCTTCGAATAGTCATCATCTATCCTTGAGTTGTCTTTATCTCTTTATTAATAGCTATTATTAGTACTACTAGTAAAAATTGGCTGGTCAATCTAGCTTGCTAGAGTCACTAAATACTGATTGAAACACATTGAAGGGCCGAAAACGGCGACCAGAGGGGGGGGGGGTGAATGGGAGCCTCAAATTTTTTGTGAAACTTTCGACCGCTGTCCCAAAATCAAACCCCAAAAGCAAAACCACAAGCAAGCGGTAAGATCACGACCTAACAGGTAGGTGGATACCCTTGAAGATGTCCAAGAGGTACAGCGGATCAACCGAGGAAGATCGGAGATGAGCATTCGACGAAACTCCAAAAGCGACGCACTCAATTCCTATGGAGAAGGAGAGAGTGGCCAATCCAAAATACTCAAGCCAACTTGTGACAAGAGTACTTGGATACGAAGCTCGTGATGCTACGAACCCAACGCAACAAGCGGAACTCAAATCGGAGCTCGGACGATCAAGAAACGAACAAGTCAGCGAAACAGCCTTCAGGCACTCATACCGGACCTCATACCGGACGTGTCCGGTATTCACGACTTCGGACCGGACACACTCAGCTCATACCGGACGCGTCCGGTATGCACCGGACCTCAGTTTCAGCATAGAGCGACTTTGGGAGAAAAATGGAAAACCCAATCAAACGGTGTCTAAAAATTTTGAAATTTTAACCCTAGAAATTAGACACACAGAAGAAGGTCTCCACAAAATTTCAGCTCAAAATTCTAAAGTTAAGTCTACCGGACGTGTCTGGTATTCACACCGGACGTGTCTGGTATTTGCGGACAGAACCCTGGAAATTTTGATTCTAAAGCAGAAACTCAATCAAATCAACTCGGATCGACCTGAGATTTTGCAGAGGGGTTCACAAGGTAGTTTTAAGGCTACTCCATAAAGATCATAACCCCAAACTTACTGCAACTTCGAAAATCGATGAAATCCGATTCAAGGGCACGTTTTCCCCGAAAAACTTGATTCAACCCGATCTGTGGATTCATGAGGATTTAGATGAAATCCTTCGGTGGAAAGGATCAACCCACGACCATGATCAAGTAGAAATAAGTGGTTTGCAAAGAGATGAACCACAGCTCGAGAAATCAACTTGGGAACAAGTGGGGAGAAGAGGAAAAATGAAGAACGCGAAGAACAACAATCAAAACGCGAATCAACACATCAATCTGACCCCACGAGGAAATAAGGAGGATTTGGGACCTCCTTTTCCATGAGTAAACTTGGTTCTTACACTAATTGCAAAGATTAGTAGACCTCTCTCTCACTTAGCACCTAGAAGAGGGAAACCCTAGAAAGGAAGAGGAAAAATGCAAATGGGAGAGATGAGGGAGATGGGGCTCCCTCCACCTTACTTATCGATCGGGCTTATTTCATTTTCCAGTTTTTGCCCTTGATACAACTCTGAGCAAACCGTATAGCCCTAGGGACATTGCGGTCCAACTCAAACCGACTCGATGCAATCTTTGATCCGACGGCCACCGCGCCTTCTACACCGGTAGCTTCGCCTCGACGGGAACTCCCCGATGCCGCCACGTGCCGTCCGTCCGCCTCGGGACCTCTGCCAGGGTTTTGTGGCTCAACCCAGAAACCCGCCGGGTGGTTTTGAGGTCTAAACCACCGAAACCCGCCTCCGTTGGTTTTGAGGCCCAAACCAACAAACCGGCCCATGTCCTTGAGCTTGTCGAAGCCAAGTGCCAAAGAACGCGATCCCGCCCGGCGATTCCGGGTCCCTCAGTCCCAAGTCTCGATGCGTCCGCCCTTTCACCGCTCCCGGTCCATTCGGGCGTGGCCCGCCATCACTTGACCTTCACCTCGCCCGTCGGCCACCGCCTCCATGCTCGACACCTGCACAACATAAACCAAGGCACATGTGGAACTCGTGGCTTTCACCACCGTCAGTAGCACCCCATCCAAGATGCTAGTAGTTGAATCAATCACTCATCATCACAACTGAACCACAAGTATAAACCTTGTGTTCGCACACATGTTAAGATAGGTTTTGTCAGAATATCTACATAATTTGCATTGTAGTATATAGGATAATTAGAAACAATTCATGCTGATGTGCTTCCAAACTTAATTCAATCGTAGTACTACGTTGTTGCTTTGCTGTTTTTTTGGTGAACAGTAGGAAAGCTAAAGTCGAAACCAGCGGTTATCTCCTCAAGTGCTGCTTTCCGTGCCAAACAAGCTCTTATTTCGATTCATCGAATGCCATGTCTTTAAAAATAGAGGGAGTGTAATCAAGCTAATAATATATATTGCACTCTAGCTAGGAGACCAAATCATGTGGGGATCAAAAATAAATTGGGTCAACAAAAAAATTGCGTGACCTAGCTCTAGTGAAAATATCGCGACATTGGAAAATCGTATGTGGTCTACACATATGTTAACAGGCTACACCTTTTCCTTGAAAGAAAGCGATTGTGGTACATAAATTTATTGAACTCCCATTTAATCTTGAAGCTTATTGATCACAACCCGAATTAACTTGATGATCTTAACGGGACTGGCTAGGTCTTACAGAGCTTGCTATCTGGACTGATGATGATGAAAGGTAAGTGATTTATTCCATTAGCTTAATTAGTACGCTGTGGACCATCTTTTTGATGGGTGATTTTTTACATTATTCAAGATTTTTTTAATACTCCGTAGTCCGTACCTATGGCTAGGTAAATAGCGTAGAATCAAAGATCAAAGAGCTCCAGCTGACAGTATATATAAACAGGTCCAACAACATGTGCGACCAGCTAGCGCGTACAGATTGAATATATTATTGTCTTTTCTGTATATGGGCTGCACAACAAATTTAGGTCCGATACCTTTTTCTTGAGAAGAAGGGATTAACTTCAGAAGCCTCTTTGGACTGAACAACATATATTATGATTGCTACTAGATTATTAGCGTATACTATAAGTGGTTCATCACCAAATTAAAACTGCATCCCAGTATGTGACAGGCACTAATTAATCTCTGCACAAGCAAGAGCACGAGTGCACGACATGCATCCCAGTCGTATTGGTCGGCCATTGAGGGGAGACGGAGCCGTGGATTCGTCGTCAAAAGGCGGCCAACATCTTTTGCTTTGCGCCAGAAGCGGCGGATCTTTCCAAACAAAGAGTTGCACCACCTGCAATCCTGCATCATCTGCCTTCTGGACGTGACTGAACCTGCGGCAAAGACCACACGTCTTATTGTAATGTACTCCCTCCTTTCTTAGAAAAGTAATTTTTTAACTTTCAAAAATATTGTTTGATTATTTGTCTTATTCAAAAAATATACACATTAATATAAAATAAATAAATTATTATCAAAATATCTAAAGTGATAAAATAAGTCATAACAAGGTACATGATATTTATATAAAATTTTTTAATAAGACGAATGGCTAAATATAGTTTTAAAAGTCAAAAGTGATTTTTTTTTAGAATGGAGTGAGTATTTTTACTTTTTGAGCAACGTTCTGTAGTGTAGCGGCCACTAGTGGACGGGAGAGGAGACGACAAAGCCCATCTTTTCCTCTGCCTGAATCACAACCACAGGCCGTTACCAGGCTCCTTCGTCCTGCGAGAGGCATATGTGTCTGTCTGACTAGCCTTGGGCCGTCCGTTGTCTGGCCAGCAATGGAATTGGCCCCCGCGAAATCCACGACAACGTATCTGTGGCCCACGATCACGTTGGGCTGTCGTTACAAGCGTGCCACTGCAAAGTTCCACTCATTCACATCTTCGGTTTCTCAAAAAAAAAAAAAAAAAAAAAAAAAAATCATTCGCATCTTCCAATTTGCAGCAATATATCGGGTTTTGAATATTCCTCCTAATGAGTCACAACTATCCATGCCCATTTAGTACTTTATTAGTCTTTTTTTTAATTAACGTGAGCTTGTGATTTCCAAGTGTCATTGTATACATTTTTCCTCCAAGTTGCATTCTTTTTTCTCATCTAGGCTATATGAGCGAGGTTTATCGTATTGTAGATGGCGAAAGACAATTTAAATATGGTGAAAAAAATAAATCTAATAAGGGCTGTGATGTTGCAAAAATCTTTCAAAATGATATTGTTACATAGTACCATTACCATAAAATGGTCTTGTAGTTTTTTTTTTACGACCAGGGATTTCATTGATCATATAGCAGCAATCTATAGCCCACAAATCGAGGATACAGGCTGGGGCTATTTGCCACTTTCCTGTCCTGTTCTCATCTGTGACTTGATTAGCCAAGGTGTGAGCTACTTAATTACAAGATCGACTAACATGAGCTATCGAAAAATTAATAAAAGCATCACTAAGAGCCCTAATACATTACAAGATCGACTAACATGAGCTATCGAAAAATTAATAAAAGCATCACTAAGAGCCCTAATACACACTCGCTGTGTTTCCTTTAACTCCCACATCTTCACCAGCTCTTGGCTATCCATTTCAATTATTAGGTTTCTAACGCCCCTTTCATTTGCCAGCATCATACCATCCCTACACGCTAAGGCTTCTATCATTAGCGCATCAAAGCCGAAGCAATAATGCCACCTTGCCCTGCCACCCACGAAAGTTCCAGCATGATCCCGTAGTACTGCACCGGTAGCTCCCTGCCTAGAGTCTGGGTAGTAGGCACCATCTGTGTTGCACTTGAGCCACTGCCCTTGAGGTGGCTGCTAGTGTTTTCGGGGTACAGAAACCGGCCTTCATCTGGGCTGCCTTGTAATCTACCATAGATCATTAATAGTATCACCATGGCGTCGTCCATTCCTCTGCAGCCATAAAGAGTTCATCCCTATAATGAAAAGGCACCGATTCTTATCAGAGCAGAAACCATCTGAGAGCATGTCAATAGCCCACGTCCTGGTAATGAGCCATGGTAGCTTGTCACCCAACTGAGTCTTGACATCTCTCCAGAATGATTTGGCGTTAGTGCACTAAGCCAGAACATGCAGTATCGTCTCCCTATCAGCCCCACACACCTCACAAAAAGCAGTCGGCTCAATATGCCGATGATTAAGAATGTCTTTAGCAGGTAGAAACTCATGTAGAACTTTCCATCAGAAAACTTTTACCTTTGGTGGGACACAAAGCTTCCACAGCTTATTCCAAGATGCATCATTTGACGTTTTAGGCAAGTGCATAGGTCAGTGTATAGCAGCTTCATGGAGTTTCTTGTAAGCTGGCTTAACTGTGTAATTGCCATATTTTTCAAGCTCCCATGCCCACATATCATCATCTTGTGACTGCAGTGGAATAGCAAGAATGGCCTGTGCATCAACGGGTACAAAAATAGTTTTTATCAGTTCCTCATTCCACTGACCCGGCCCCAGCATGAACTCTGACACCATTGTAACACCTTTTAGAAAAAGGGAATATATTAAATATCCCAGCCTCTGCATCGACCGATGCATATAGCTGTTTCTTATTACAGATACCAATATCACAAACCAACACAACTAGTCTAGCTGTCTCAACAAAGCAGCAGTGCCATACACAGCCTCCGGTTGCCAATCAGAGAGCCTCTTGCGCCAAGCGGGACCGCTCGCCGCCACACCACGTAGGTCACCTTCAAACGCTGCGCCAACACCCTCCTCTCAAGCACCATCCGCCGTAGTGGACGCCAGAAACATGAAACTCAGCTAGACCTCCACCTTCCTCGCCACAAACGGTGACGACCATTACAGATTGACAAACACGGGCTTCCAAAGCGATGCCTCCAAGGAGGGACATGACGCCACCGGCGCCACCGCCGCCTGACCAGAAGGTCAAGGCATTACGCCTAGGAACAACACGCTGTGTAAAGGGAAGAGAGCCGATCGATAGATGCTTCCAAGGAAGAATACGGCGCCCGAAGGCGTCGCCGTCGTCGGTCCCAGGGACATAGCTTTCACCATGGCGCCTCAACCCCGTCCGCGGCATCCAGTGCCCATAATCACTGTGCTGCGCCGGCCGCCACACAACAGTGAAGCCATCTGCCGCCCCTACCGCCGCCAACCTTGACCCTAGCAAAATTGCAGGCCGGCAGGACCACAGATTTGGCCCACGCAATACCACCGCACTTCGAGGTCAGCTGGCTCTAGCGTCCGTCGTCGTCGCCATTGATCTCCGGCAACTGCCTCAGGCACTCCCCGACCCTGATCTGTCCAGCGGTAGGCCAGATCTGGTAGGAGGAGCCACCGCCACCGCCCTGAAATCCAACAAGCGAGCCCTCGCCAGATCCCCGCGCACCATCGCCGTCCGGTCGTCTCGTGATGTACCTATACGAGACGGAAGGGGGACGACAGAGGGGACGAACCCGCTGCCGCCGCCATTGTATGCCTACACGGGTCATTCGCCGCGGGCACCGCCGCCAGTCGCGGCCAAGTGGCCTCACCAAGCCCCACGCGGCTTGGTTGAGGCGACGCCCCGCCGGCCCGCAACATCCTACGCCGCCACACCACCACCCACAAGAGGAGGGCCCTGCTGCCGAAGATCCGCCGCCACCCCGTGCCCCCCCCCTAGGCACCGACCGACGCCACCTGCTCCGAACACTCCCCCCGACCGGGATCCACATGGCCTCAGCCGGGAGGCCCAGATCCGTGGGAGAGGCGCCGGCACCGGTGTGGAAGCCCCGCATCTGGACCTTGCATCGCCCCCAAGGCCGCAGCGCCGCCCGACGTCCTCCAGCAGCCTCCTCGTGCCTTCTCCCATCGTGCCTATTCACACACGAGAATGGCCTCGCCGCGGCCATCTGGCGGCGAGCCGCACTGGCCTTGTCAACGGCCTGCTCCGGCAGCGGCGTGGCGGGATTGGGGAAGGAGGGTGGGGGGCGGCGGCGGCTCGGAGGCCACCCGAAGTTGCCGGGTGGGGGCAACGCGGGGGCAACCCCTTTAGGGCTTTCCCCCCTCACTTGGGGTGATCAGCCTTGCATTAAAATGTTTCGGGATCCATCTATCTCTCCAAATGTTCGTGGAGGCCCCATTTCCTATCCTCTTGATTAGCCCTTGAGCAAGCACTTCTTTCCCAGCCATGATCGATCTCCAGGTGTAGCTAGCATACCTCTTCCTTGTGTTGTCCATAAAGTTGGAATCATGAAAATATCTTCCCTTGAGAACTCTAGTGTACAAACTTTGTTCTCTGGTGATTAGCCGCCACCCCTGTTTACACAACATTGCCCTGTTAAACAGCTGCAGGTCATGAAATCCCATACCACTAGCTGTTTTATGTCGGGTCGAGCCATTCCAACAAAGCAGTATATGCGTCGATTATCAGCCGACCTACCCCACCAATAATTTGCAGTTGTGGATCTCATTTTCTTACAAGTTGTTTTGGAGAGTTGGAAACAACTCATCGAGTAAGTTGGCACCGCTTGAGCCACAGACTTAAGCAAAATCTCCCTCCCTGCACTACTTGTTTGCCTACCACTCCAGGAACCCACAAGGCCCTTCAATCTGGTTGGCATGAAGTCGAATGCTTCAATAGTATGGTATTACAGTTTAGGGCCAAATATGGAAATAAAAGCGATTGAATTTATTCTAAATTACATGTACAACTGATTTATGAATACAAAGTGTCTACCTAAGGTTCGAATGTTTTGGGGGGAAGGAACACTCACTTTAGGCATAACAGTGGAGTTCCGATCAAACCTTAAATGGCCACAGTGGCCTCCTTCTTCCCCTTCCCAATCTCTAACTTTTCCAGCGAGCTCGGCCATGGCGCCCCCGCCCTAACTTGGCTCAGCCATCTCCATTGCAGCCAAGGCCCTAATCGCTCGATTGGCCTACCTCTCCTGAAGGGCCCCTTCTATACCCACCGTACTTGAAGAAGATAAATAGGAGAGGCTAAACCGCACACGTCGATAGCAGATCTAACAGCAGAAGGATATTGAGTACGTGCAGCTTGAGAAACACTGAGTGCCATATAGCTTTATTACCAAAAGATAATAATTTTGAAAGAAACTGATCATTCAATGCTTTTGTTTCATGGAAAACTCCAAAAGACTGAAACTCGTAGGTCAAAGATGCTAGCAGAGCCATTTTGGACCCAAAACCTGCGGGTTTTAGACCCGGTAGAGCGGGGTCGGTCCAAATTTTGCTCCACAGGTTTGCAGGTTCCGAGAACCTAAAGGGGCTGGGTGGGGGCAGGTTTTAACTCTCCCCTTCGGGTGCCCGTCGGGGGCCCAAGATGTAAGCCATCCAGTGAAAAAAGCCCACCAAGCACGGCCTATTAACCTTGTAACCCTATGTACAAACTCTGTAGCTTCCTCCCCTCCCGTGCCACAGCGGCACGCACGCGTGTTGTTAGTGCATTCGCCCCCGGTGTGGGTTTTGGATAATTAATGACAATCAAATTAGCGACTAACATGTTCATCAAGTGATATTTACAGGTGTTAGTCCATTGGTGGATTTAAACGAAAGAATTTGGTGAACGATAGCACCCTAAATTTCATGGACAAACGGCGATTCGACTCAAGTGTTTCTCTCTCATTTTATTTTGAATTGAGTCGTAGGAGATGCCGTACTATCAAGAGGGATACAAAATTAGCTAGCTAGATGGGGAACAAAAGTGCTCATGTCGATGCTTTAGAATAGCTTGAGAGAGACGGTTCACTTTCGCGCACATAGAAGGCCTGTGCTTTTTCTGCAGTCCGACCGGAAGTCCAGTCTCCCAGCGGAGCTTCCGCTGGGACCGGAAGTTCCGTCGGCGACCGAAGCCCTTCCTCGCGCGACGGCTGCCGGGCTTTTGACTGGCGGAAGTTCCGCTCTCGACCGGAAGTTCCGCCCAGACGGAGGCTCCGGTCGAGACCGGAAGCGATCCCCGCAACGCGACGGTAGGGCGGGCTTCGGCTTTGGCGGAAGTTCCGGTCCCTCGTACCGAAGTTCCGGTAAGCGGAGGCTCCGGGCCGAGACCGGAAGCCATCTCTTGCACGCGACGCTCCCTCCAGCCCTGCTGACCGGAAGTTCCGGTCGTGGGCCCGAACTTCCGGTCCAACCGAAGTCTCGCCCGATTCCAGCCAACGGTCGAGATCTTGCTTGACCGAACTTCCGGTGGTGCTTCACCGTAACTTCCGTAGGCCTTCGGAGGCCGAAGTATACATGCTTCTCACCTCCATTTTGAAACGTTACGCCGGGCATTACACTCATTCACCGTTCACTCGACCTCCCCAAAGCGTTGACTCACCCACACTCTCTCTCTCCCCTTGCTTCCAAGCTTCAATCCTCGATTGTTTGAGCTAGGGGCGTGAGATTTGAGAGCGGGAGCATCGATCTTCGACTTGAGCACTTGGTTTCCTCGCCTCGCCGGTTGGTTTTGTGTTTATTACTCTTGGGTTCTTAGAACCCTAGCCGGCTAGGCGTTCTTCGTGGTTGCCCGTGTTGATTTACTTGTGAGGGCACCCCAAGCGTTTGTATTACCCTTCATCTTAGTGGATATCTCAAGCTTTCCTTTGTGGTTGCTTGAGGGAGGTGACCTTAGCGGTCGGGCCTTTGTGGCCACCTCAACAACGAGGGCGTAGGCACTCCTTTGTGGAGAAAGCCGAACCTCGGGATAAATCGTTTGTCCCGCGTGCTTGTTGTGGTGGTAGCCGACTACCCTTGTTATTGTACTTCTTGTTTGTTCTATTGTATATTTTGTCATAGGAAGTACTCTAAGCAAGAAGGTGGTCTTCGAAGGTCTAAAAGATTGATTCCATCATATACATCATCTAGAAGGGTGTGGTAACTTGAGTAGTTGAAATCACAACTCATTCACTCTGATTACCTAGCTTTAGGACACCCGAAGTTCTAGTTGGTTTGCAATAGAAGTTTTGGTTTCACACCGAACTTCTATTCCAAACCACCGGAACTTCCTAAGTGAGTATTTAACTTCCGCATTTGAGTTTGTGAATTTCGTGGATTAAAAAGAGGCCTATTCACGGTGGTTTGAATGCATCCGCTTGCCTTTGGGCTCGGTTAGTGCATACCCAATCACCAGATCGATCCAACCTCTTCTGAACCGGAGATGGCTCAACTCCCTCCTCGGGATTCGATAGCTACATCGACAGATGTATGATTACAATGCAAGAATGAATGAACATGCGATAACGATGCATCAAACGTTAACCTATCTTGAGTAATAACTTTCCTTCACTCAGAACCTCACTCTAGGAAGGTATAACTAGCGCCGACGACGAATGAAAAGTGATACGCAATCAACATGAAATGTCAAGGTCACAGGTTAATGACCTAGGGTCATCACTCAATCCCAAATCAAGCAACCCCTAATGGTGATTAGAGGTGATTACTAATTTATTGACCATTTTCACAGTCGTTGAAAGCCGCTAATTAACTTGTTAATTAAAGATTAATTAAACCCCTAATTAATCAAAAGAATTAACTAATTTAAACATTAATTGTGCGATTAATTTAAGCTAAAACTTAATCCAAACTTAACCAAACTTCATAATTAAGCTCATTACCATCTAATTAGGCAACAAAACAAATTTCATAATTATTGGAGTTATATTTTACCTCAGTTAAAAATCATGAAGTTTTATCATTAATTAAAGGAGTAATTTTAATTATAACTAAACTTAACAAAATCATAAGTTAGTATTTTCATTGACAGAGTATATTACAAGGAGCAATACATATTTTTCTCTATATTTTTATCCGCCCAAATAAAATTATATAGCAAAAAGATGAAAAGTAGTGTTTGAAATTTAAATTGAAAAGAAAGGATCTTACCTCTTCATCAAGTCCATCAGCCTACTTCCACCAAGACGGCCTCCTACTTCTTTACGCCAAGACGGCTCCGCACGGGCGCTGGGCCTGCTGCTTCTCCTCTGGGTCGACAGTAAAGCCCCAACTGGCCGCCCCCTCTCTTCTTCCTCCCGCCTCCTTCT
This sequence comes from Chrysopogon serrulatus, assembly GCA_015844335.1. Lineage (NCBI taxonomy): Eukaryota > Viridiplantae > Streptophyta > Magnoliopsida > Poales > Poaceae > Chrysopogon > Chrysopogon serrulatus. The sequence continues at coordinate 7,024 of JADLZL010003670.1, read as the reverse complement.
TCCTCCTCCAAGAACAAGAGCTGACGGGCATCTGGCCGGCACCGCTCTTCACGGTGTCGTCTGCAAAATCCAACAGACTGACGACTTCCCTCATCATCGTGAACACCGCACCTAACGACTCCACTACTTCCTAGCCTCCATGGATCACGGAGCATTATGGCTGGGAGGACACTCTACGGGCCGGCTGTATGCGGCCAATCCCTACGGCACACCGGAATTCCTCCCGCTGAACCGAACACACCGACGGACTCTACATCCTGGGCCATGGACTCAGTGCACTTCATCATCACCCAGCTGCCCCGGTTAGAAGAGAAAAGGCTCACTGCGGAGGTGATTTGCCAAGTGGATGGGTTTCTGAAATGAAGATATTTACGGTTCAAGCATCTGACTCTGTCAAGGGGCAGAAGTGGCTCAATCGTGCGCAAGAAAACGACGGAGCTGTGCTGCACCGCAGTGCTGGGCAACGGTGTTCCCCGCGCGGGTGGGTGAATTTTGCGTGGATCAACGCACGGCCGGGCGACGAAAGCAGCCCTCCGGCTTATGAGGCGAGGACCAGCCTCTGACAGGAGGTCACGACGACGTTTGAGTCAAGGCCACAGTGAAAACCGGAAGGCGACATGCGAGAGCCACTTGGTGCCACTTCCTGGCCGACTGCCTGGCATGACCCCTGCTCACATTCATCAGAAGAGAGGGATCATTTTTCATTTTCAAAATTAATCCGGAAAAATTTGAACTGTTCACAAAAATCTTCCAAAATATCAAGTGTGCAACTTTTCCAGCTCTACAACTTTGATTTAAAGAGCTTGGTCAGAATCAACTTAGTAGTTTTTGAATTTTGATTTCAAATTTGAAAAGGTTCAAACCCTAACTTTGGGGATTTTAAAATTACTTTTAAATTTTTGAATAAAAGATGAAAATCCAAAAAATAAAAGTTGTTCCATTTCAATATCTACAACTTTCATTTAGGAAATTTTTCATGAAACCCAATAATTTTGAATTGTAGTTTAAACTCAAAAAGAGGACAATTGAAATTCAATTACGTTTGAAATTACTTCCAAATTTTATTCAAAATCCTCGAAAACTTTGTATACCAAAGTTGTAGAGCCCAAAGAGGATGTACAAACTCAGATTTTTGGAAGTTTTCTTAAAATTTTGAATATTTTTGAGGTGAAATTAGGAAGGTAAAACACACCTAAAATCTTTTGAAATGATTTCAAACCGAATCTGGGCAAATAAATTATGATGATGTGGCACTTTTCAAACTTCAACCAATAGTACATCTTCAAAGTACAAAGTTCATACTTTTGAAATAGTGATTGGTTAGCAACTTTATTTAGAAAAATTAATTACACTAGTCACTAAAATTGAAAGGAAATTCAAACCCAACACTTAGCCCTCAAGCTTAAAGGTTTAGATTTTGAACTCCAATTTCAAATTTGGTTCTTCATTGTACCTCACTTGCCTTATAAAACATCTTTGAGATGTGGGAAGCTAGAGTTAGCCAAGCACTAGCAAACATCAAGATTCATTTTAGTTGATATTAATAAATGTAAAACTTGTGAGTGAAGTTTAGATTATCAACACACATGTATATAAAGAACTCAAACAACACCCTAGAATCATAAACTCATTTTAATTGTTTGAATTAGGCTTTAATCATGAATGCTCATAAATGATGATGATGATGTTGTGTTTTGTTTAACGTAACACCTGGTGTTACATTATATCTCTTTAAAAGTGAATCTCATTCCGAGATTCAAAGCTTAGGGCTAAGTAATGAAAAGGAAATGTATCAAGGCATTAACATCTTACATTGTTTACAAGGGGAGGTAGAAGGTTCATATTACAAGTCCTCATATTTTGGAAAGTCGCCAATTCTTAGAAAACGAATTTAATTTGAGAAAGAAGAAAAGAAACTCCTGAAAAGTGCTCTTCAAGAATTCCTCGTGATTCCCAAGTGGCTTCATCCCCTCGTGAGTGCTGATCCCATCAACCCTATAAAATCTTTCTTATGTGCCTGCTGGTGACCTTTGGCCTTTTTCGGGTCAAGAATTTGATTGGATATTCAAAGACTTGTTGATCGCTCAATATTGATGCTCTTCAATGTCGACGACCCTGTCCGCACTCGCAAACATTTTAGTTAGACATGAAACATATTGTGTATTAAGAGACAATTGCTCGTGTAGACCTGTGACGATATGCTACTCCTCCCACATTGTTCAATATTCATTGACCCATGTATCGAGGTGCTAGTTTTACCTTTTCAATTCCTCGAATCGGTCGATACCCTTGTTCTGGTGGATTAATTCCTTCAAGTATACATAATTCCAACTTTAACTAAGGGTCAGCGAGGACGCATCCGTACATAACTCTTTTGTCGAGATCGAGCCCCTCTCAAATTTGCTTTGAATTTGTCCGAATTTTGATGTCTTCGGCTTTTAACTAAATCAACCCCCATAACCACCTTTCTCCCCAAATCTCGCACTCGCTTGCTGGAGGCACGACATCGTCGACCATATAATGCTTCAAATGGTGCCATTTTGAGATTCTCTTGATAGCTATTATTATAAGCAATTCCTGCTAAAACATCCCATGCCGAGGGAATATGTCATCAATACACAAGATCTCAACATATCTTCTAGAATTTGATTTACTCTTTTCTGGGCCCCTGCCTCCAGCTTGGGATGTTGGGTTGTCGTGCAATAAGTTAGTACCATAGTCTCATGAACTTTTGGCTTTTAAGTGAGCCATAAATTGAGCACCCATCGCTGACTATACTTTGAATCCCATGCAAACTCATTATTCGATCTATGTATGTTTGAGCATACCGAGGTGCTGCAGATAATGCATCCTTCAACGGAATAAAGTATGGACTTTAGTTAATCGATCCACAATAACCCAGACGAATTATAGCCCTTGGTCGCTCTAGTGCACTCCAATAATAAAGTCCATAGCTATATCTTCCCCATTTCAAAGGCCGAATTGGTAAAGGTTGTAGCATTCCTGCTAGTTTTCGATGTACGTTTTGACTTTCCTCGACAATTGTCACATCTTGCAACATAGCGAAGCTATCTCGATTTTCATTTTAGTCCACCGCACTTCGCTCGTCATGATACATTTTATTACTAATGATGGATTGAGAATCGTTAGGTGGGCTTCATCAAGAATCACCGCCTGACCAGGATCTTTAGAACAACTAACCCATTTTGAACCATACCACATTATTGTCATCAAGGCGGAAGCAAGATGTTTGCCCCGACCGACTTTTTCTCTAATATGCTTAAGCCCTTTGTTTTCTCGTTGAGCTTCAATAATCTTTCTTGGATAGATGAATGTAATGTGATATCATTGAGACTTCGAGGAATCATATCAATATTTAATCTCTTTCTAACTCTTGACATAGGCTCTGATGACTGAGTGGTCGTAAGACAATTGCATTGACTCTTTTCGACTAAGAGCATCCGCGAACCACATTGGTTTTGCCAGATGATAATGAACGTCATAATCTTTTGATTAATTCAAGCCACCTTTCACGGGCTTCATATTCAACTCGACCGTGTGAAGATATATTTCAAACTTTATGATCACTATAAATATGACATTTGTTGCCCAAAGAATAATGCGTCCATATTTGTAGCATGCATGCACAACCGGCTAACTCAAGATCATGAGTTGATAATGCTCTTCATGCCGCTTTCAACCTGCCTCGGCGGCCATAATAACTTTGCCCTTCAGACACACATCCGATGCCGATGCCGTGACGATCACAATACACATCGAATGGCTTTTTCAATATCCGGGCCGAGCAAGGATTGGGGCAAGTGGTTAGAAGATCTTTTAACTTATGGAAGGCTTGTCACATTCAGATGACCATCTGAATTGGTTTGATTCTTGAGGAGTTCATGGATTGGTTTGGCTACTTGGAATCAGAACGAACGACGGTGAATATCCCGGCCATTCAAGGAAGTCATGAACTTGATGAACGGTGGTGGGTGGACTAAAGCCGCCAGCGCCCAAAGATCTGGTGGTGTTTGTGGTGCCCGAGGGATCTCAACACTCTCTTTGTGAATAACTGCATATCTCGTTTATAAACAAGATCGGATTTATTCACAAGGTGATTTATTAAAATTGAAAGCAATGCAGTAAGCTGGGCCATACAAGCACTACTTATTTACAAGTCCGTCTATAGGCTCTGATACACCTGTGTTGACTTGATTTAACATATATTACATCTCTCTCTCTCGTGGAGCTCGAGTGTCGATCCGTCGGGACGATTGTCCTCAGCCGACTCATCTCGCTTCGATTCCTTGGTTGGGTCGGCACACTGTGATTCCACCGGATCCCAAATCATTTGCGGCTACTCGCCGGCTGCACAATTTGATTAGGAGGTTATAACGATGATGGACCTCCTCGTAATGCAATGCAGATAAGCTTCAAGATCCTCCACCGAGCCCGCAACTCCTCAATAGCATCGCATCTATCATTTCTTTGGTTTCTTAGTTTTGAAGTTCCCGCCAAGTTGCTAATTTTCCGCCGATACTGCGGGATGGACTTGATATCCTTCGTTTCTTGCCCTGCATTCTTATCTCGCACTTCCGCCTTCATGTTTTCAATTGTTGCCTTGCAATGATCTTTGGTAATAAAAGGCCCGCGGCCAACTCGCCTATCTTTCCGGCTTTGGTTATCTTTCTTCCTAAGCCGCGTTCACTAGGTCCCCGCTTTCAAAGATCGCGGCTACGCTGCCACCATCTCGTGACGCTGTACTCCTTTTGTCCTGGCTATCTTACTCGGCATCATTAGTGCGTGCCATCCTCAGAAGAAGCAAAGATAGAGTCTATAAGATAGGGAACCTAGAGTCAAGAAGAACAGTTTGATTTTACTTAGCCCAACCACTTTGTCGAGAATAAAATTTAAACATGAATTAAATATGATGCATGATCGGTCTCTACTTGACGAGTGTAAAAACTTCTTTAAACTAATATAAGCATACTTTTTAGTAAATATAGGGCAAAAGAAAAACACATGATACTCCGCTAAGATCTTTCTTTTAAATCGCACCTATCAAAAACTATAAGAAAGAATTAAGACTCGAGCATAATTTGACTAAAAACTCATTTAACTTTGATCCAAGTATTTTTGAAATTTTAAAAGGTAACACCTGTGAGTATCTTTGTAAGTACCGGCCTGATAATCTCGGTAAGGTATCCTTTCTAAATTGAGAGTGGTCTACAAGCACTCGACCTTTGTCCCTAAAGACTCCTCGCCTTCAACCATGCTTTTATGCCACCATATAACCTAGAATGTTCACACATGGATCCTCGATAAACCACAATCACCCAGATCGATACTATGCTGTAGACATCACAAGACATTACAACAGTTTCTCTTTCATGCAAACATACCAGAGTAATGCGATAGACTTTCACAATAACTTAATTTACAAAACATTTTTGGTGAAACTTATACAAACCAGAGCATTATTATTACAACCCAAATGGAAAGTACTCATTATATAACTCTTTAAGACAACCACGCAAAGAACAAAAGTGCCCCCGCCTGTAGGCCACTCACTCCACTCTTCCCTGTGACACTTCTTCAACCGCTATGCAAAGAAGGGTCAGAGCAGCTTGTCTATGCGGTTCACTCCGCAATGGGTTGAACAAACCCCCGAGTACAAAAGTACTCCGCAAGACTTACTCCGACCAAAAATTGGGGGAGAAGACTCAGTGAATGCCGGGCTAATAGAATCAAGGTGAGGCTTTAGCAAGATCAAAAGACTCTTTCGCTAAAAAGACTAAGCCAGTTCCTTAATGTATCAATCACTTGTCAAACATATACCACCGACAAAACTTTCCATACTCAACTTCCATTATTACTACACGATGTTGGTACTTTGACTTGCCCCATATCGTGGAGCACACGACGATTCTAATCGCTTTTATATACCTGGGCAATTGCTTTAGCCGCATCGGCTGCATGTGTGACCAACATCTTACATTACATCAACTCACGCCTCCGGATTCCCTCACCGTAACGGAGGGTACGCGAGCACACCACCTCGCTTACTTCGGGCCGCTCGCCACTTCGGGCGGCGCATCGTAGGATGGGCACATCGCCATTTGTCCTGCTCTAGTAAAAGATAGTCCAAGTGAGTTTTACCAGCCATTAGCATGCGACTAGTACTATCCAATAACCTCATGATCCCCGCTACCATCAACAACGAACGGTGCTAACCGACACAAGTGGATCTACACTACACTGTAGCAATAGCCCCCTCCCCGACAGTCACTCCGATCAAGGCCTCGATTTATTTCCATCATCATGTCCTTACGCACCCCCGACCCTGCCAAGGTGAGAGGTAGGCGACAAGCAACATCAAGTTTTCTTTCATAAATTCCCATCGTGGATCATTAATAGGATCACACCTTTGTAAATAGCTTTATCAAAAAACCCTACACTAGTAGCAAGATTCGAGCGCATACTAAGCATTTCGAAATCAAAACAGGTATCCGTAATATATCAAGGTATGGTAAATGCATCAAGTAGGGTAACACACAAATCCTACACCCATGCAAAGATCATCACATGAAATCATAAAAACTTTTCGAAATACAAGGCGTGGTTTGAATGCATCCTGGGCTTGCCTTGGGGCTCGATGAAGTGAGGTGCGGCTTACCAATCACCCGAGATCAAAAAGATTCTGAACCTCTTGGCTCAAACACCTTCTTCGATTCGGGAGGCTAACATGATTGAGATGCAGATAATGCAAAGAATGAAAGAACATGCGATAACGATGCATCGATTGTTAACCTATCTTGAGTACAACTTTCCTTCACGGTATACCTCACCAAGGAAGGTATAACTAGCGCCGACGACGCACGGAATAGTGATACGCAATCAACATGAAATGCCAAGGTCAATGTGGTTAATGACCTGTGGTCATCACTCAATCCCAAAATCGGGCAACCCTAATGGTGATTAGAGTGTGATTACTAATTTATTGACCATTTTCACAGTCGTTGAA